>JZKD02S1807682.1:31331-48164 GCA_000966675.3 Picea glauca | reverse complement strand
GTTTGTATAAACAATCTTGATCATCTGCGTCATTCTTCTGTTGTAGCCATCAATGACAACCTTAACCATCTGCGTTAGCTTCTGTGTTCCAACGCTGTTTCAGCACTGTTTTTTATAAACAATCGATTGCCATCAATGACAACCTTGATTATCTGCGCCTTGATCATCTGCGTCATCTCTGTTGTAGCCATATTTCCAACAGATGTTGCAAAGGAATGTCTATTCAAAGTTGTTGCAAGGATAAGTTCAAGAGAAAAAATGCACATCGCGATGTAAGAAGGAAACTTAGACGTTGAGGAGTTTCTAGATTGGGTTAGAGCTCTAGATAAATACATAGACTATGAGGATATCGAGGAAGATGAGATAGTTAAGCACGTTTTCACTAGAATGAAAGGGCATGCAACACCGTGGTGGGATGAACTGTAGGCTGACAGGCATTGCAATGGAAAGCAAAGAATCAAAAGATGGGAGAAGATGGTTGCCAAGATGAAAACCAAACTCATACCCAGAGATTACCAAATCAATCTATTTTGAAGAATGCAAAATTTGAGACAGAAAGGGATGATAGTGAAGGAATATACAGAGGAATTTTATAGGTTAAATATCATAGTTGGTCATCGCGAGAGTGATGATGAAAAACTTTCTAGATACATGAATGGATTGAGATATGATATTCAAGATGAGACGAGCATGGTGAAAATCAGGAATGTAGAAGATGCTTATCATATTGCTGCAAAGGAAGAAGTGAAATTGGCCCGAAAGCAAGGTCAAAGAGGCAGAGGTAGAAGTCAGAGTAGAGGAAAAGTAGTTTCCT
Organism: Picea glauca; assembly: GCA_000966675.3. Taxonomy (NCBI): domain Eukaryota; kingdom Viridiplantae; phylum Streptophyta; class Pinopsida; order Pinales; family Pinaceae; genus Picea; species Picea glauca. The sequence continues at coordinate 47,350 of JZKD02S1807682.1, read as the reverse complement.
AGGACAGAGTATAGAAGACCAAGGATGAAGGAAAGAAACCTCATAACCACCCATAAAGGGGAGGAAGTTCACAGGGAAGACACTATGTCGATATGAACACTTTTCCCCAAGCAAGAGGAAGATGAAGAGGTAGAGGAGGTGAAATAAAGTGTTTTTTCTATGGAAATATCAGACACAAATCTTGGGAATGTCCGGATAGAAAAAGAGATGGAGGAGGAGAAGATCACATTTTAGAAGCGCGAAGGTGAAATGTTGAGGCAGAAGATGTAGAAGGTGGAAGATCCTTAATGATGAGTAAAATTTTCTTGAAGCCAGAGAAAGAGATGGAGAATCCAGTCCAGAGGAATAGTTTTTTTAAGATTTCTTGAAAAAATGAGGATAGGGTATGCAAGGTGATAGTTGATAGTGGAAGCACGGATAATTTAATATCCACATAAATGGTGGCGAAGCTAGAATTGGAGACAATTGTACATCTAAGCCCATACAAGGTTTTGTGGTTGCAAAAAAGACATCAAGTAACTGTCACTAAACAATGCTTAGTTGAATTCAAGATAGGGGGATACATAGATGATATATTATGTGATGTTATTTCCATGGATGTCTGTCATATTTTTTTGGGTAGGTCGTGGAAATATGACAGAAACGTTATTCATGAAAAATGAAAGAACACATACACCTTGGAGAGGAATGGTAGGATGCATATGTTTCTGCCAATTGAATACAAGAAGGTGAAACCAGAAGCAAGAAATACTATACTTCTCATGAGTGGGAAGGAACTCCTTAGAGAATGCAAGAAAGATGAAGAAATGAGGTTTTTTGTGGTGAGAAAACCTAGATTCATTTTGACCAGTACTTCAATAGATGATCTACCTAAGGAAATTCAGGAACTGCTTGAGAATTTTGTTGATATAGTGGTGGACGAATTATCTTGTTCGTTGCCGCCCATCATAAGTATAAGCCATCACATGAACCTTATACCATGAGTGAGTTTTCCAAATAAAGAAGTGTACATATTATCACCACAGGAGAATGAAGAGTTCAAGAAGAAAGTCTAGGATTTGATGGACAAAGGGTTGATTAGAGAAATCTTGAGTCCACGCGCTATGCCAACAATGTTAAGTCCGAAGAAAGATGGTGGATGGAGAATGTGTACACACTCAAGGGATATAAACAAAATCACCATCAGGTATAGATTTATTTTACCCAGGATGGATGACTTGATGGATTGCTTGAGTGGAGCAAAGTTTTTTTCAAAAATTGATTTAAAAATCAGATATCATCAAATTAGAATGAGGGAAGGTGATGAATGGAAGAAAACATTCAAGACGAATGAAGGACTGTATGAATGGCTTATCATGCCATTTGTCTTGACGAATGTGCCAAGTAATTTTATGAGATTGATGAATGAAGTCTTGAAAGATTTCATTGGAAAGTTTGTAATTGTATATCTTTGTGATATACTGATATTCAGTAAGACTGAGGAAGAAAATTTGAGACATTTAACTTTAGTGATGAGGAGGTTACAAAAAGAGAAGTTGTTGACAAATCTGAAGAAGTCATATTTTATGAAGATAGATCTTATTTATCTAGGATTTTTGATCTCTTCGAATAACTTGAAGATGGGTCCTGAAAAAGTAAAAGAAATCAAAGAGTGGTTGTCTCTAAGGAATATCTTTGAAGTCGGAAGCTTCCATGGATAGCCAGTTTTTACAGGAAGTTCATCATAAATTTTAGTGGGATTAGTGCATCAATGATGGACAAATTCAAGAAGAGACATAAATATTTTCATTGGACAGAGGAAGAGGAAAAAAGTTTCAAGTTGTTGAAGGAGAAGATAACTGGACAGCCAGTTCTAGTTTTGCCAGATTTTAGTAAAACATTCCAAGTGAGATGTGACGCAAGTGGATTTGCGATTGGAGCAGTATTAAGTCAAGAAAATATACCAATTTCATACTTTAGTGAGAATATGAATGAGACCAAGATGAAATATTCCATGTATGATAAAGAGTTTTATGCATTCATACAAGTGTTGAAGAAATAGAGGCACTACTTGGTTCCAAAAGAGTTTGTTTTGTATAGAAACAACCAGGCCTTACAGTTTATAACCAGATAGGAAAAAATGAACCAGAAACATGCAAAATGGGTTGAATTTATGAAGAACTTTACTTTTGTTATAAATCACATTTCTAGTATTACTAACAATGTTGTTGATGCATTGAGCAGGAAATGTTTGATTATCCAGGAGTTTTGAGTGAAGACCTTAGGTTTTGATAGCCTTAATGAAATGTATAGAGATGATTCAGATTACAAGGACGCTTATGAAGCATGTGATAATCCTATTCCAAGAGATAGAAGCCAATGGATTGAATATTTAATTCAGGATGGAATGTTATTTAAAGGAAACAGTTGTGTATCCTGAAGAGTTCTATGAGAGAAAACCTTTTGAAGGAAAAAAATAGTGGGGGATTGGTTGGACACTTCGGCCATGATAAAACATTTTTGAAACTGAAAAATTTGTATTATTGGCCAGGGATGAAGACAAATGTCAAGAAATTTGTCAACAGATGTAGAATCTACCAGCATGCAAATGGGAAAAGACAGAATACAGGGTTGTATCAACCATTTCCAATACTAGATAAGTCGTGGGATGCGATAAGCATTGATTTTGTGTTGGGCATTCGAGGACAAAGAGAGGTTGTGATTCCATATTCATGGTAGTCGACATATTCTAAAAAATGGCACATTTCATTCCATGTTAGAAAACCAGTGATGCAACACACATTGCAAACCTTTTTTTCAAAGAAGTTGTTTGACTTCATGGTTTACCCAAGAGTATTGCTTCAAGCAAAGATACCAAATTTGTTGGTCATTTATAGAGGACTCTATGGAAGAATCTGGGGATGAATCTATCTCTTATCTCATCATATCACCCTCAGACAGATGGAAAAAATGAGGTAGTAAATCGAAGTTTGGGAGACATACTAAGGGGTTTAGTAGTTGAACATCATAGTCAATGGGATCAGATTCTGTTGCAAGTGGAATTTTCATATAACAAATCACCTAACCGGAACACAACATAGATCCAATTCTAGATAATGTATGGAATGCAACCAAGAGGAGTATCTGAGTTGGGAGACTTGGAGAAGAATGAGTTTGGGAGTGTTGGAGAGAAAGATTTTGCAACTAAGATGCAGGATCTCCACAGTAAGATTAAAGGGCAGTTGCAGAGTTCCAACTAGGAATACAAGAGAAGAGAGGATCAACACAAGAGATAGCTTCAATTTGAAGTGGGATATTTTGTCTTAGAACATATAAGAAAATAAAGATTTCCAAGGGAAACATAGAATAAACTTAAGATGGAAAATAAAGGGCCATGTAAGATTTTACAGAAATTTGAGGAAAATTCTTATGAGATAGAATTTCCAGATGATGTGGGCATATCACCCATATTCAACATAGAATATATGTATCCTTACAGAGAAGATGGAGCAAGAGGAGAATAGAATCAAAAGGGAGTTCAGTGGGTCAGACATATGCCTGTAGCTGAAAATCCACAGATGGATAATATCATTGATCAGAGAGTTGGCAAGAAGACCCAGAGGAAGACATATTTGAATATTTGGTAAAGTGGAAAGGACACCCAATTGAGGATGTCAGTTGGGAAAGTGAAGAAGATATCCAGGAACATGGACAAACGGTGCAGGATCTCATGGACAGGATTCCATGAATTTTTCAGCTAGAGGAGTATGATGCAAGAGCATCACCAACAAGCGCAAGTGGAGGACAACTGGATATACACCAATGCGCATTTTGAAGACATTTTGAAATTTAAAAGATGAAACATTAATGTAATAGCTGGAAGGATGTAATTTCTCGTAAATGTTTTGGGGATTGTAATACAAATATTGAGCATTAATATCATCTCCTGATTGTGCGCATTTATTAGAATAAATGTAAAGTAGTTATAGTATTTAATTTTGATAAGATAGCTTAGAGTTGTAGGAGGGAAAACTCAAGAAAGATCCCTCGAAGATGTATTGTATTATTATTCTCATTGTAGTAATTTATTCTATAGAGAAATAGGGGATAGGAGGGCAGAGAAGAATAGAGATTGTAGAAGTTTTTTAAGCAGATAGTTGTTGCTATAGAAACCATGTACAAAAGCACTTGAATTAATATAAGAATGCTTTGATCCAATTTCATGGTGTTGTTATGGTTATTGTTTGCATCTATTGAATGGTATGTTTAAAGTTTTCTTATATGCTCTTTCATGCATTTGTTTCAATGCTTTTTGTGCATGATTTCATGTTGAATATATGAATTCTATGAGAGGGAGAGTATAAGTTTTAATTTATCCTCCTCCCGAGAATTCCTACAAGGAGTGCAATGATGGTATGCAAGGAGTGCATTGACAAGATTCTGAGTTTTACCTCATAAAATCTCATGAGAGATAGAGTTGTGCTTATACAAACAAAAGTGAGAGTATAACACAGAGCCATGCAAGGCGTACATAGTCTCGGTCAAAGTATTAGAACTTTCCAACCCAAAGGAGTGGTTGAAGAACATATGTCGTGAGGAGTGTGAAAAGTTGGAGTGTTTGGATAACCAAAGGTTATTGTGAAGGCCACAAGGAGTGCATGCAAGATTCCTCAGTATCCCAAAGTTTGAAGCAAGAAATCAAGCTCAGGAGGAAAGATGTCGAGTTATTTTGGCGAGGGATTATTGAGATCCTGAACGGACGATGGAAATTATTGAATGGTAAAGTGTCGATTTTCCACGAGCTGTTGGATCTCGTAGACCTGTGAGGAGGATACAAGTGAAATTATTTAAACGTTCGTAAGCTCAGGAGGGATATTATCTGTCAAATCTGGAGGAGTGTGAGCCATTGATTTGGCACTCTGAAATATCGACATTTCGGGAGTCTAAAGAGTGGAGGAAACTACTACCTAGAACTCATGAGTTGAAAAATCCTGACTTTGTGAGAGAAAGAATCTGGACTGTCGGATCATGGGAGGTTTAGGACCGTTGATTTCAAATATTGGGAAAAGGTAGCAAAGCCACTTATCAAAACTCCAAAAAACAAAATCTGGACGCGCTCAAAATTTGGGCCCCAGTTCGCAACTGAAGGTTACATCAGTAAGGAGTTAAAGGGAGGAGCTACGGATTGTTAGCCCATTTCAGGGTTTCAGGAATCGAAGGAGTCGAGGAGACTTGCAAGGAAAGTTCTAAAATCACGAAATGCTATGTGCATTTCAAGGTTAAGTGTATGGTCATGCCAGTGGTAACATGGAGTAGAGGATCACATCTAGTGCATGTCCGCACAGACGAAGAATATAAAAGAAAAGGACATGTGGTTTTTAAGTGTCGAAGGTTCCAGCAGGGGCCAAGAAGCCATTTTGTCTCGAGAATTGGAATATCCAAAGACCAGAAGGTCAACAGACCTTGCTGAGGTGGGGGTCTACATCAGTATAGGTCTAGGTCATGGTTTATGTCTTGTTCTATTGCCAACATGTCCCTGAATGGCTTAAGGAGGCGAGTTGAAACTCATGATAAAACTCAAAGAGGAACTCGTATAGATTAACCCTCAGTTGAATTGGATTTAGGGAACCAAGTTTCAACTAGTGGGTCCCTTCCACTGTAATTCCATTTCTCGAAAAATCGTTTGTTGTAGGATATTCGACACCAGGGTTTTCCTCAATGAAGCATAGTGCAATTTTTGAACAAGAGGTCAATTTTCAAGAACACCGTGTCAGGTGATTTTGGGTAGCATGGTCGCGTGGGCCTTGGACAAACAGACTTGCAAGAACTTACAAAACATCATTATGCTGCTCGGTTTGGATTGTATTCCCGTCAACCAAATTGACGACATGTCCATGAATGGCTTGTGGAGGCGAGTTGCAATTTGCGATAAAAATCAAACTGCAACTCAGATGGATGATCCATCAGTTTCATTGGATCTCAAGAATTGAGCTTCAGTAAGTGGGCCCCCTCCACTAAAATTTCATTTCCTAACCAACCTTTTGTGGGAGGATCTACAACACTAGGGTTTTCCTTAATGAGGCATAGTACAATTTTTGAACAAGAGGTCGATTTTATGGAAAAAGAGACATGTGGGATCTTACGAAACTTTTTTATACTACTTGGTTTGGATTTTAAGCCCCCAAACCAAATTTTCTACATGTCCCTGAATGGATTGAGGAGGTGATTTACAACTCGCGATAAAACTCAAACCATGACTCGCATTGAAAAACCGTCAATTGCATTGGATATGAGATACTGGTTTTTAAGTAGTGGGGCCCCTTCACTATCATTTTGTTCCTCATAAAATCATTTGATGGAGGATCTCCGGTACTAGGTTTTTTTTAAATGAGGCATAGTGCAATTTCTGAACAAGAGGTTGATTTTCAAGAATACTGTGTTGGGAAATTGTGGGTAGTATGGTCACGTCGGCCTTGGAAAAATAGATTTGTGGGAGATTATGGAACGTTGTTATGCTTCTTGGTTTGGATTTTATTCCCCAAGACCAAATTGTCAACATGTCCTTGAATGAATTGAGGAGGCGAGTTGCAACTCGGGATGAAACTCAAATCGAGACTCGATTGGACAAACCATCAGTTGCATTGGATTTGGAACACACGGTTTTAGTTAGTGGGGCCCCTCTACTATCATTTTGTACTCGATACAACTGTTTGTTGGAGGATATCTAGCACTAGGGTTTTTCTCAATGAGGCATAGTGCAATTTCTGAAGAATAGGTTGATTTTCAAGAACACCGTGCCATGCAATTATGGGTAGTGTGGTTGCACGGGCCTTAGAAAAATAGACGTGTGATAGCTTATGAAACTTTTCTATGATGCTCAGTTTGGATTTTATGCCTCTATACCAAATTTATAATATGTCCCTAAATGGCTTGAGGAGGCGAGTTACAACTCTCAATAAAAATCACACCGAGACTTGGATGGATGAACCATCAATTGAATTGGATCTGAGGCATTAGGTTTTAACTAGTGGGTCTCATCTGTTGTCATTATGTTTCCTAGAAAATCATTTGTTAGAGGATCTCCAACACTAGGGTTTTTCTCAATGAGGCATAGTGCAATTTCTGAACAAGAGGTTGATTTTCAAGAACATTGAGCCAGGCAATTGTGGGTAGCATGGTCGCATGGACCTTGGAAAAATAGACATATAAGAGCTTATGAAATTCCGTTATGCTGCTTGGTTTGGATTTTATGCCCCCAGACCAAATTGTCAACATGTCCCTGAATGGCATGAGGAGGTGAGTTGAAACTCATGATAAAACTCAAAAAAAGACTTGGATGGAAAAACTATTGGTTGCATTGGATCTGGGGCACTAGTTTTTAGTTAGTGGGGCCCCTCCACTATCATTCCATTGATCATACAAGTGTTTGATGAAGTATCTTTGGAACTAGGGTTTTTCTCAATGAGGCATAGTGCAATTTTTGAACAAGAGGTTGATTTTCAAGAACATTGTGGAGGGAAATTGTGGGTAGCGTGGTCATTTGGGCCCTGGAAAAATAGACATGTGGGATCTTATTAAATTTTGTTATGCTTCTCAGTTTGGATTTTATGCCTCTGGACCAAATTTTTGACATGTCCTCGAATGGCTTGAGGAGGCAAGTTGCAACTCGTGATAATGCTCAAATCAAGACTTGGATGGGAGAATTGTTGGTTGCATTGGATTTGGGGCACCATGTTTTAACTAGTGGGCCCCCTCTATTTTCATTCCTTTTCCTGGACAACCATTTGTTAGAGGATCTTAGACACTAGGGTTTTTCTCAATGAGTCATAGTGCAATTTCTAAACAAGAAGTTGATTTTATAGAACACCGTGTCAGGAAATTGTGGGTGGTGTGGTCACATGGACCTTGGAGAAATAGACATGCATGATCTTATCAAATTCCATTATGTTACTTGGTTTGAATTTTATGCCCCTGGACCAAATTTTTGACATGTCCCTGAATTGGTTGAGGAGGTGAGTTGCAACTCATGACAAAACTCAAAATGAGATTCACATGGAAAAGCCATTGGTTGCATTGGATCTAGGGAACTAGGTTTTAGCTTGTGGGGCCCCTCCACTATCATTCATTTTCATAGAAAACCACTTTTTGGAGGACCTTCAACACGAGGGTTTTTCTCAGTGCTTATTATATATGTTTGACAATTTAACACCTTTTTAGTCTATACATGGAAAATCCTAGCATGGCATGGAAAGGAAAGGTATTACAAGGCATGAAATGGGAAGACAGGGCAATGTATGGCATGGCAAGGCATGGCATGGAAAGACAGCCCAAAGAAAGGAAAGGAAAGGCATGGTTTGACAAGGCATGGAAAGTCAAGGCATGGAATATCATGGAAAGACAAGGCAAGGTAAGGAAAGGAAAGACAAGGCATGACAAGGAAGGCAATGGAAGGCATGGCATGGCATGACAAGGGAAGGCAACAAAAGGCATGGAAAGGGAAGGCATGGCATGGCATGGCATGGAAAGGGAAGGCAAGGCATGGAATGGAAAGGAAATGCATGGAATGGAAATACATCACATGGCATGGCATCACGAGGAAATTTCATGGAAATGGCATGCCATGGCATGCCTTGGAAATGCTTATCAATGGCATGGAAATGACATGACATGGCATGGAAATTGTATCATAAGGAAAGACAAGGCATGCAATGACATGGAAATGAAATGTCATGGAAAAGACAGGAATGACATGACATGGCTTGGCAAGGCATGGCATGGAAAGACACGGAATGGAAAGGAAAGGCATGGTATGGCATGGAAAGGCAAGCCAAGGCATGAAAAGGCATAGAATGACATAGAAAGGTAAGGAATCGAAAGGAAAGGAATGGCATTGCATGGCATGGGATGACATGGCATGGCATGGAAAGACAAGGAATGGATCAATAAGGCCTTGAAGTTATGTTTTTTTCCATGCAATCCAAAAGAAATTATGGATCAATAGTATAATGAGACTACACCATAAGGATGGAACATAAACCTATTTAGTGACATACCTTTCTATGTAAATCTTTTTAATTATGATAATCTGTGTTTCACGACTATGAAGATACATTAGATCTGTGTTTCAAATTTTGTGGATGATTTTATGGTTAGGAATTCATGGATTATCATTGATTAGTAAGTTCTCTTTCTAAGTCATTTATGGTGATTTCTTGAATGTATTAAATAAATGTTTTATCAAAGTGGTGATATTACATGTTATCATGTATTCTTCTTGAATTAACCTTATCGTGAAACCCTCAAGGAAAGGCATGGCATGGCATGGAAACGAATGGAATGACATGGCATGTAAAGGCAAGGCAGTGCATGGCATGGAATGAAAAGGAAAGGAATGGAAAGGAAAGGAAAGGAAAGCAAATGCAAGGCATGGCATGACAAGGAAAGAAATGTCTTGGAAAGGCAAGCCATGGCATGGCATGGAAAGGAAAGACACGGAATGAAAATGCATGGCATGGCATGGAAAGGCAAGGAAATGCATGTCATGGCAAGGCAAGGCAATATATGGAAAGTGAAGGCAATGCAATACATGGAAAGGAAAGACATGGCATGGAAAGTGAAGGAAATGCAAGGCATGGAATGGCATGACATGGAAAGGCAAGGCATGTCATTGAAAGGAAAGGCATGGATTAGCAATGCAATCCATGGAATGGAAAGGCAAGGAAATGCATGGCATGGAATGGAAAGGAAAGAAATCGCATGGCATGACATGGCATGGCAAGGAAAGGCAAGGCATGGAAAGGCATGGCAAGGCATGGAAAGGCATGGCAAGGCATGTCATGTCAAGGAAAGGAAATGAAATTTAAGGAATGGCATGCCATGCCATACCATGCCATACAAAGGCATGTCTTGAAAAGGAAAGGTAATCCATGGCATGGCATGGAAAGGAAAGGCATGACATGGAAAGGGATGGAATGGAAAGGCATGACATGGCAAGGAAAGGAAATGCATGGCATGGCATGGAAAGGAAATTCATGGAAAGGCATGGCATGGAATGGAAAGGAAATGAATGACATGGTTAAAAAAATGCATGGCATGGAAATGCAAGAAAATGAATGGCATGACATGGCATGTCATGGCAAGGAAAGGCATGGATTGGAAAGGAAATGCATGAAAAGGAAAGGAATGGTATGGCATGTAATGGTGAGACAATGGCATGGCATGGAAAGAAAAGGCATGGCATGTGAAGGCAAGAAATGGCATGGAAAGTGAAGGAAATGAAAGGAACAACATGGAAAGGAAAGGCATGACATGGAAAGTAAAGGCAATGGAAGGTAGGGCATCAAAAGGCATGGAAAGTGAAGGAAAGACCAAAATTTCAATAATTCATAAATATGAAATGTTTGTTCAATTATTACTTTTAAATACCCATGGTCATTCAAGTAGACCATCGAGATCACTTCTAATATTGACAGTATCCATTAACTTATGATGTTCATAGTAACACAAGAAGTATCATAACTTTGATGAGTTATTACTTGGCATTGTTTGTAGTTGAAGGTTTGTACCAACAACCAAGTCTGTAAAGTGGTATACGACTTCACATGTTCTATAATATTGAAATACATAACTACCTTTCTTCCATGTTGTTTCATCTTGTGTCAGATATTCTCCTTTAATAATCATCGAACCAATCATAAATTCTATGACTTCAGAGTCTATTATTGATCACATGAGGGCATCATTTCCCTCTAAGTAACGTGTCAACCAATAATCAATGACTCATTCATTACCTCTTAGGTAAACCAATGCATATACGTTCCTTGGAAAAAAATGGAGCGGAGACATGTGAGTCCACTAAATGACAAAAGAATAAAACATTGATGCTAGTTATTCAAAATTTAATAGAAGGTTTCAACGAACCTGACAATATGAGATATGAGACATGATCGTAATATACTGAAATACTCAATTGGTCCTCCTCCAACTGGGATAGTTCAATAGTTATACGTTGACCAATTGGAAGCAATACACGATCCTATATATCAACCTAGTTTGTCGATTCACAATCATCCCATTCATTACTACTACATGGACCACAAAACTAAGATATTTTTCTCATCCATATTTCAACTATTTCATTATTTGATGTTATAACTAAATGGATTCCATGAGTTCCCTAGATTTTTTGGCATTCATACCACTGTGATCGATCTACATAAACTAACTCCCAAAAATATCTATGTACATGTCCTTTCGTGTGTGACTGGTCTTCACAGGTTCCTATTCCCTCTCCCATTACTGAAGAACACCAGTCAACAATGGATTTCGCATATTGAATGAGAGAATTAGTTGTGAACTTAATTTCTTACCTACATAACACCTACCCCATCATGCTCCTCTTTCCTGTGCCCATACTCAAAATAATTCCAAATGTGTGGTACCTTGAGTTTTTTGTGCAATATACACAACCATTGAAATATAGGAGCATTTTTGAACTGACATGCACAACCATATGACTAAATCCAATGTTGATCCATCTGTATGTTATTCTCCTTAAGGTTATTGTAAAACAACTCAAATCAATGTTGTATGTAGGCTAAGTCATGACATCGATCATTGGTTATGTAGAAGTGATACTCTTTCAATATAACTATTTTTTTCGTTACTATTCATTCCATGCTTGTGTGTGATATGGACCATTATGTTGACCTTGTTTGGGTGATAATATTGGATTTGAATCTAATTTTGTGGTTGAAGGGTGTAGTTCTCAACAAAACCAATGACTAATAACACAGTACCAACAAGAAATGTATCTATGCATATTCTAAAAGGATCTTACTTCCATCAAGCCACATACACATGCTGAATATATTATTGTGTCTTTTCGATGAAGTCCTTCATGAAGTCACATACTTGTACTTGGGAAGTCACCAATTTTATATTTTTTCTTTCCTATCCTCCATTAATATCATATGCGACATATTTAAATATTTGCAAGGAAACCTCCTTCCTCCTCAATTCATACTCATCTCTTACATGTGTGCACTTGCTCAATAATTCCATTCCACCGCACCTAGGGCATGTTCCATATAAGAAATAGTTTTGATCAAATGTACAACCCTCGAGCCTTGTACACAAGATGTTGTGAATAAAGTCTCTAGATGATGACGACCATAATATAATTGATCATTTCTACAAAAGGGTGCTATGAAAAACATGAAATATATATGTGTGTGTGTGTTTGTTAAATAAGAATCCCCCTGTGGATAGGTGGATCTTCCCTCAGATTATAGACCCCTAATACCGAGACAAAAATATGCAAATGGACACTAACATCCCTTTGAGATTTTCTTAACTAGTTGAAAAGGGAAGGAGGAAAAGTGACTGTACTTATTTCCAGTGTTTGTCCTCGCTACTCCAATTTGAGCTTGATCTCCAAACTCATTCGCACAACTTGATACATGCAAACCATAGAAAAAAAAGAGACACAAGGAAACTCCTACTCTAGCATACTAGATTAAACAAATTCATATACAGTAGAGAAGCATATATAAAGATACATAAACTACAAGAAAATAGGCTAAGCATATATTAATGAGAGCATTAAAAATATAGTTACAATATGTAGATGCAATTCTAGTAGCCTCTCCAAGTCCTCCTCATACAACCCTTGCGCAATGCTCCCAAGATCATAGGTTTGATATCCAAAATCTTTCTCCCAAGATAATAATTTTGATACCTCAAATATTCCTATTCTTCTCCATGGAAAGCCTTCATTATATAGGATTCAGAGGCTTAAGAACCATCGAGAGGATCACTTATCAGATCCACTAAAATGGGATCTCCAAGATATTTAGGGAGAAAATATCTCTTAATGATTTTAGGGAGGAAATATCTCTCAAGGATTTTAAGCAGGAAATATTTCAACCCTCCATAACATCCTCAACCTCCCCTAAAAAATAGGAAACCAAATGTGAGGTGGATTCTCACACTAAATTAATTTCCTTTTCATGAATAATAATAATAATTCATGTTCACATATTATTTTGACCTTCATATATTATATTTCTCCTCCACATTGACTAGGGATTGTGAAATATGTTATTTCAAGGTATGGATTTGTATGCGACACTTAGCATGGTGCATATGAAACTTTTATGACACTTGCGACACTTAGGGCAAGGTACCTAGGTGTGGAAATTTGATTTGTAACAGTGTGATAAAAAATAACCATACTCAATGTGATATATACAACAACATGTGTTACAAATTGTGTTTATTCTAACATACCAAGGCTTGCATTTATGGAAATTTATTTGGCCCAAGATAAGGGGACCATGTATTGTCATGAATCTATCTTATAATTAAATATATGTAATTTCAAGAAAGTTTTTAATAGGGTTCACAGTCCCTAGATCCCCTTCTCAATTTTAGTACATCTTTTTGGTTGGAAAAAGGCCTAGTGTTCTCATGCCAGAAATCATGTACTAGTCCCTAAACTACTCCAATTAAATTCATATTAGAATGAGGTAGCCTACCAATGAAGGCCCACAAATTTGTTGGGACACCTATGTCGGGGCTATATCGTCTATGAGAATACTTTATAAGGGTTTTGACATTGCATTTCATGACATGAGAGGTTTTTTGTAGAAAATGATGTTTTCTTGTGACCATTCTAACAATTGATTGTGACAAGACACATCGGGCTACATTGTGGTATTTAGAATGTGATTTCTTACCAATTATTTGAAAAGTATATACAAGGTTTCTAACAATATTATGCCTTGTCTCTAATATTTTGACTATTTTAATACCTAAAATCTCCTAACAACAGTCAAACTTCTAGATTTTAACAAAGCCAAAGATAATTGGCATTTAGTGGCATTGGATTTTGGTTCAAAATATTCTTTGATGATTTTATAAGAATGATAACGAATAGTATGGTTAGGTAACTTACCTTCAAGTTCTTTTTTACCACTTTCATCAACTTGAATTCATTTAGGAGTTATTTGCCACACACTGTTCAATTTAGGTAGGGACGATGAACCCCTATTATGACACTCTTAACCTCTATGTTGTGGGGTTAACAATGTTGCAACTCTTTCCCCTTCGATCACTAGAAGATAAAATATAGGAGGAGAGTGGACATGGGATTGACTAGTTTCTGGAACGTGTGACTGTCCAACAAGAGGTTGTACCATAGGAACCTCTTGACCACATTGTTGTGCACTAATTTTTTCTCTAATATCATCCATTGTATAATCATCTCCAAGCAAATCCTCCATTATTTGGTCATCCAAAACAAGTTGTCTTGATGAGATACTGCATGGATTGATCTCTATTGAACTCATGTGCTTTTCTTGTGGTGATGGATGAGAAACAACAACAACATCTATTCCACTATAAATTGGATTTCCCTTTTCTGAAAGCCTATGCTTTGACATATGTAACTTTTTCTTTTCTATTTATTCTTCTACCATTTCGATCAGTTTATCTTTCATAGAGGGACATATTTCTCATATTCGTTAGTTCCCCATGTTTAAAGATAAAAATTTTCTTACAAGCACCCCACCACAAATTTGTCTTGGTATTACACAAGAATGCACAACTAACAATTCCAATTCCAAGTGGGAAAATTTGTTTTCATATCACAAAAGAAGACACAACTAATAATTCCAATTCCAATTGGACAAATTTGTCTTGGTATTACACAAGAAGACACAACTAAAAATTCCAATTCCATTTAGATAAATTTGTCTTGGTATTACACAACTAACAATTCCAGTTGGACAAATTTGTCTTCATATTATACAAGAAGACGGAACTAACAATTCCTGTTGGAAAAATTTGTCTTGGTATTACACAATAAGACACAACTAATAATTCCAATTCAACAAATTTGTCTTCCAATTCCAAGAAGACACAACTAACAATTCCAATTGGAATAAATTGTCTTCCAATTCCAAGAAGACACAACTAACAATTCCAATTCCACTTGGACAAATTTGTCCTCCAATTCTTCCCACAATTGTCTTGCAATAGCACAAAAATATATATGAATTAAATAACAAGACTAAAATAACAAAAACATGTATGTGCATGCTATTTTTATGTGCATATGTTGGGAGTGCTTTGTCAATCTTGAGGTAGATAAGGAAGAGAAGTGTGCTTGGCACAAAACAATTCCCAACAGGAACACATGCGCATTCTTGAAGGGCATAGATGAGTGAAAATCACAAGGATTTTCAAGTCATAAGAGCATGTGTGTGCTCTTAATGGAACATATATAACATTTTTTTTATATATCGAACATATTTATGAATAAATATGTATATGTATTTTGGGACAAATAGGACCTAAGGACTTAGGATTGAAAGTGCTTTGAAGAATAGAGAAACGATTAGAGCACCAATATGTGGGTGATGTGGGTGCAAGGGTTGTGGGGACTTTAACAAGAGGTAAGTTCATAGTGCACTTAGGGATCGAGTGTGGAGGGGGTTAAGGGTTGATTATAGTTTATGCCTAGGCTTAGATGGAGCTAGGGGGTCTAGTTCATGGTCTAGATAAAGCTCTAGATCATGTTCTAGGTCATGTTCATGGTATAGGTCTAGGTCATGGTCTAAGTTTAGCTCTAGCTCTATGTCGCGGTGTAGGTCATGGTCTAGGTCTAGTTCTAGATCTATGTCATGGCCTATGACATGATCATCGTAATAGGTATAGGTCATGGTCTAGGTATTTCCATGTTTAGGTATTTCTATATCTAGGTCTAGGTCTTGACATGTGTAGGTCAAGGCCATTTCTTTCCTTTCGATGTAGGGAGGGGGGGTGGAGAGAGAGGAAGAAAGAGAGTGTGAGACAGGGAGATGGGAAGACAAAGAGAGTGTTGGTTGTGGAGCTTGATTATATTCCTAATTTCTATGTAGGTCAAATAAACTACAAGATACACAATTCATGCCCCCCCAGGCCTTGAGGGGGGAACAATTTTTATTTTTCGCAATTCAAATATTGTAATTTTGTAGGCAATCTGGACCATTCATTAT
>JZKD02S1807682.1:8313-30522 GCA_000966675.3 Picea glauca | reverse complement strand
CTCATTTGTTTTATTTTATTGGTCCGCGATCTTGTTTTTCTAACAACTGGTATCAGAGCGAAAGGTAACTCACATGAAAAGAGGGTTCTTGGTTCGAGTGGGAGAAATGTCAAAAGATGGAAATTTTAAGGTTGAGAAATTTAATGGCCAAAACTACCAGCTGTGGAATATGAAAATGGAAGATTATTTATATAAGAAGGATCTATTCCTACCATTGGGTGGAATAGCAAGGAATCCTATGACCATGAAGGACAAAGAATGGAAGGTTCTTGATAGAAAGGAAGTAGGAATGATACAGATGTGCCTGGCTATGTTCGTGGCTTTTGATATTTCAAAATAAAATACAACAAAGGATTTGATGGAGGCATTGGCTAAACTATAAAAAAAAAACCTTGGGACCAAATAACGTATTTCAAATGAAGTGATTATTTAATATGAATATGTCAGAAGGTGAGTTTGTTGACAATCATTTAAATAAATTTAATATGGTTACTAATCAGCTAAGTCCTGTAAAAGTGTACTTTGATGATGAGGTTAGGTCTCTTCTAATCTTGTGCTAATTTCTAGAAATATGGAATGACTTGGTCATGGTTGTAAGTAAATGTGTCTCTAGTTCAAACACTCTGAAATTTGATGATGTTGTTGGCATTATCCTTAGTGAGGAAATGTGATGGAAAAGCACAAGTGAGACATCAGGTAATGAATTTACTATGGAGAACAGGGGAAGAAAAAAGGATAGAGGAAATGGCTCAGGGAACCACAAGAATTCTAGGAAGGGTAGATCCAAATCCATACTAGGGAAGATAGAGTGTTGAAATTGTGGAAAGAAAGGACATTTGAAGAAAGAATACAGAGCTCCAAATAAACAAAGAGATGGACAATATGAGAAAAATCACGAAGCCATTGTAAAATGGTATGTGTTACAAGATCCTTTGATTATTTCTTTAGATAATATTACTGAATCTTGGGTAGTAGATTCAGGGGATTCATTTCATCCCACACCCCATATGAAATATTTTCAAGATTATGTTCAAGGTGATTTTGGACAAGTTTGTTTGGGTGATGATGAACAATGTGAAATTGTTGAAATGGGTAAGGTAAAAATAAAGCTAAATAATGGAAACCAATGGTTACTGAAAGAGGTGAGACATATACCATATCTGAGAAGAAATCTAATTTCAAAAGGGAAGTTTGAAAGTGAAGTTTTTATATCTATATCTATAGATAAGTCATGGAAGGTCATTGAAGGATCACCAGTAATGGGAAAAGGAGAGAAGATAGGAACATTTTATTTCTATACTATAAATGTTGACTCTTCTATCTCTTTAGCTTCTACATGAGTGAATACAATATTGTTGAATTATAGTATTGGACACATGAGTGACAATGGGATGTAGATACATCAAAAAAGGAATTTGTTGCCATATCTTATAAAGGTTGATTTGGATTTCTATGAGCACTGTGTTTATGGAAAATAGAAGAGAGTTAGATCTTTTAGAGTCGAAAAAGAAAAGAAGAGTGAAAATTTGGAGCTTCTGCATATAAATATATGGGGACCAACTCAGATATCATCTCATGGTGGATCTCATTATTATGTTACTTTTATTGATGATGAAACTAAAAATATTTGGGTTTATTGGATTCGACAAAAAAATAATGTTTTTGATACTTTTAAGAAACGAAAAGATTTGGTTGAGAATGAGACATGAAAGAGGATGAGTATTGCAATAAAGAGTTTGATTATTAGTATTCATACCATGGGATTCATAGAGAGAAGAAATTTCTAGGAACACCAAAAGAAAATGGTGTGCTAGAAAGGATGAACGGGACAATCATGGAATGTACAAAGAGTAGGAGATTACATGCTAGGTTTCCCTTAAAGTTCTGGGCAGATGTTGTAGATATTTTTGTTTACTTAATAAACAAAGAACCTTCAATCTCTTTGTATTCTAGAATTCCAGATGATGCATGTATAGGTAAGAAGGTAAACTATTCATTTCTGAAGACTTTCAACTGTGAATCATTTGTCCATATTGATAAAGAAAACAGAACAAAGCTTGAAAGAAAATCCAAGAAGTGTTCTTGTATTGGATACAATGTTAATGAGTTTGGTTGTTTCTTACGTGATTACAAAAATAAAAAAATTATTAGGAGTAGAGATGTCATATTAAATGAGAAGGTCATGTACAAAGATCAATTACAGGGAAAGAAACAGGAAAAAAAAAACATAATACACAGTACTTGATGAGATCACTGAAATAAAAATTCCAAAGGTACTAGAAAATAAAAATGTACAACAACAGGAGCAACACGTACATCAAACTCCTACAAGTTTTGTTAGAATATCTACCAGGATAATAAGACCTCCTAAATGATATTCTCCTTCATTGTATTATTTATTGTTGACTGATTTTGGTGAACCAAAACATTATGAAGAGGTAATGCAGGTACACACTAAAAAGAAGTGGGATCAAGGAATGAAAGAGGAAATGGATTCCCTGGTAAAAAATAAAACTTGGGACTTGTTTCAATTGCCTGCAAGAAAAAAAAACATTGTAGAATAAATGGGTTTACATGTTGAAGGGAGAAGATGGAGGTAGAAAGGGGTACAAGGATATACTTATTGTAAAGGGGTTTGCACGAAAGAAAGGTATAAATTTTGATGAAATATTTTTTCCTTTTGTTGAAATGAATTCAATTAGAACTATTTTAAGTCTTTTGGCACTAGAAGACTTGCATCTTGAACAGTTATATGTAAAACAAGTTTTCTCCATAGGAATTTTGAGGAAGGGATTTATATGTAGCAGCCACAGGGGTATGAGATCAAAGGAAGGGAGAATTTGGTATGCAGGTTGAAGAAGATCTTGTATGGCCTAAAACAAGATCCAAGGTAGTGGTATTTGAAGTTTGATAGATTTATGACAGAACAAGGTTATAGTAGATATCATTCTGATTACTGTGTTTATTTTAAAAGGATAGAAAATGGAAGCTATATTATCTTTCCATTGTATGTAAATGACATGTTTGTTGCAAGGTCTAACATGCAGGATATAAATGTGCTCAAGAAGAAATTAGCTAATTCATTTGCAATGAAGGATTTTGGTGTTGCAAAGAAAAACATTGTTATGAGAATAACAAGAGACAGGAAAAATCACAAATTGACATTGTCTCAGGGTGAGTACATAAAGAAGGTGTTAGAGAGGTTTAGAATGTAGAATGAAAAACCAGTTAGTATACCTTTGGCAAGCCATTTCAAATTAACCAAGGAAATGTCTCTCGAGACACAAGATTGAATATAATACATGTCCAGGGTCCCTTATTCATAAAAAATTGGCAACTTGATGTATGATATGGTGTGCACAAGACCATATATTGCACATAAAGTGGGATTTGTGAGTAGGTATATGAATAATCTATGTAAAGAACATTAGGAGGCAATAAATTGGATTCTCGGGTATTTGAGAGGTAATATTACTCATGCATTATGTTTTGGAGGCTTATACACTATTCTACAGGGATATGTTGATTCAGATATGGAAGATGATAAAGATAGCAAGAGGAGCACCACAAGATATGTTTTTACTTTAGGTGGAACAACAGTAAGCTTGATTTCAAAACCATAAAAGGTTGTTTAAATTTCAACAATGGAAGCATAGTATGTTGTTGCTACATAGGATAGTAAAGAGATGATTTGGTTACAAAGGATTATGGAGGAATTGGAAAGGAAGCAGGAGAATAGCAGGTTGTACCATGACAGTGAAAGTTCCACTCATATTGCAAAGAACTCAACCTTCCATTCTAAGACTAAGAATATACAACTAAGGTACCATTTCATACAATCCATCTTGGAAGATGGAAACTTGAAGTTGGAAAAGATACATACTAGCCAGAATCCTGTAGACATGTTAACAAATGTAGTAACTAGCGAGAAATTGAATTCCTACTCAGTTTCAGTTGGCCTTCAAGCATGGACGTGAGGACGAGAAAGTTTCCAAATCCAAGGTGGACCATAGTCCAACAGGTAAAACAACAAAGAAGTTGTTTTGATCAGTCTCCAAGTGGTATATTGTTGGTTGTGGAGCTTGATTATCTTCCTAATTCATATGCGGATCAAAGAATTTGCAGGATACATAATCAAGCCCCCTCGGTTTTGAGGGTTTTTTTTTTTTTTGCAATTAAAATATTATAATTTTGCAGTCAATCTAGAACGTTCATTATAAGGTCACAGATAGGACAATAGAAGTTATGTTAGGTTATTTTTCCCTAGAAGAAAACCCTCTTTTATGAGGGAATTGTATTGTGACTGTATGTTATGACGAATATTGTATTCTGATAGAGGATATTGTGAGAGAAAGAACAGGAAGTTACAATCGGTGTGTTGTAGGTTGTATCCCTTCATTTTATTGGATAATAAAAAGGAATGACCTGGAAATTTCTCTGGTGGACATATTCCACATTGGGTAAACCATGTATACCCGTGCAATCTCTATTGTATTATGTATATTATGTTTTTTATTTCCCATTTGTTTTATTTTATTGCTCCAGGATATTGTTTTTCTAACAAAGAGTGTGTGTGTGTGTGAGTGAGAGAGAGAGAAGGGGGGTTATATAAAAGAAAATAGATCAAGGTGGGGAGAGTGGGGGAGAGAGAGGGAGGGGGATACAGGGAGAGAGAGAGCGAGCATTAGATGCAAGAGGAAAAGAGAAAAGGGGGTAGAGATGAATTGTTTGAGAATGTGAGAGGGTGAGAGAGAAAGACCAAAAAGCGGAGGCGAGTAGAGAGAGAGAGGTAGAAAAAATATTGTAGATGTAGGAAAGAGAGAGGAGAGATAGTGGGAGAGAGGGGGAGAGAGGGAGGGAGGAGGGGAGTAGAGAGAGTGCATGTGAGAGTACATATAGCTAAGTGTTATGACATATATAATACATGGCATGTCGAACACTAACTGCAAAAAAAGGATAAATATTCCATATAAATAATATTGAATCCACTAAAAGATTATTCTTATATTAAAATAAAAAAGCAAGATCAATGTACCATAATCATCATTAAAGCATGTGAAATCATTATTAAACCATAGGTGAACAATCATATCCATAAAATATCATTATTAAACAAGAGGTGTATGCATACTTCACTTATAGCTTGGGTGTGGAGGGGGTTAGGGTAGAGTATAGGCTATGCCTAGGCTTAGATGGAGATAGGGGGGTCTAGGTCATGGTCTAGGTCATGTCCATGTTCATATAAGTAGTCGTATAAGTACTCCATTGGAACAAGAAGAAAATATTAACACTCACCTTATATGTGAGGCTACATTTCTTTGTTGCACATATCCTTTATTCGCCATGACCCCTGCATCACCTTTAGATTGATAGAGAGAGAGAGAGAGAGAGAGAGAGAGGTAGAAGTAGGGTAAAAGAGAAGGAGGTGGGGAGGGATAGAGAAATAGGGGTAGAGAGAGAGAGAGAAAGTGAGGCTAACAATGACGAGAGAGAGAAAAATGTGGTAGATGTTGGAGAGAAAGAGAAGAGAGATAGCGGGAGGAAGGGGGAGAGAGAGAGGGAGGAGGTGGGTAGAGAGGGAATGTGTGAGTGTGAGAATGGGGGAGAGAATGAAGGAGAGGAGGGATGGAAAATGAGTGTTTGAGTGTGAGATTGTGGGAGGGAGAGAGAGGAAGAGAAATAGGGGAGGTAGAAAGTGAGTGTTTTAGAGTGTGGGAGGGAGAGAGAGGAAGACATAGAGGGGGGATAAAATGTGTGTGTGAGAGAGTGTGGGAGGGAGAGAGAGGAATACAAGGAGGGGAGGTAGAGAGTGAGTGTGTTAAAGTATGGGAGGGGGAGATATGAATACATAGAGGGGGGATAGAAAGTGTGTGTGCGAGAGTGTAGGAGGGAGAGAAAGGAAGACAAAGAGGGTGAGGTAGAGAGTGAGTGTGTTAGAGTGTGGGAGGGAGAGAGAGGAATACATAGAGGGGGGATATAAAGTGTGTGCATGAGGGTGTGGGAGGGAGAGAGAGGAAGACAAAGAGGGAAGGTAGAGAGTGAGTGTTTTAGAGTGTGGGAGGGAGAGAGGAAGAAATAGAGGGGGGATAGATAGTGTGAGTGCATGAAAGTGTGGGAGGGAGAGAGAGAAAGGAATAGAAGGGGAGTAGAGAGAGTGTGTGAGAGTTTGAGAGGGAGAGAGAGGAAGATAGATATGGGTAGAGAGAGAGCTAAATGTAGGAGATATGGGTAGATGCAAGAGAGATAGAGGAGAGATAGTGAGAGGGAGGAGGAGAGAGAGAGGGATTAAGGGGTATAGAGAGAGTGCATGAGAGTGCGAGAGGCAGAGAGAGAAAGACAAAGAGGAGAGGTAGAGAGGGAGTGTGAGAGGGAGGGAGATGGAGACAGAGAGGGGGGTAGAGAGAGGGATAGTGAGAGGAATGGAAGGAGAGAGGGATACATAGAAGGGCGGGTAGAGAGAGAGTGATAGTAAGGGGGCGATATAGAGGGTGATAGAGAGGGGGAATAGAGAGAGAAAGAGGGGCAGTGACAGAGTTATGCTGAGACTAACAACTAGGAGAGAGAGAAATGGTGGGAGAGAAGTAGAAGAGAGAGGGCTCATAATAGGGGAGGGAGGGACAAAGGGGCAGAGGGAGAGAGAGAGAGGTGGAGGGGATAGAGAGGGAGTGGGTGTGAGGGTTTGAGGGATGTCAAGGAAAGGTATATGTATAGGTATTTCCATGCCTTGTGATGTCTAATTATTTCCATGTATAGGAGTGTGAGGGAGAGAGAGGGAGATAGACAAGCGGGGTAGAGAGGGAGAGTGAGAGGGAGACATAGAGGGGGGGAGGTAGATGTAAGAGAGAGAGAGAGAGAGAGAGAAAATAACTTATAAGAGTGTGTGCACGCTTTTAGGAATGTGTATGCATTCCTATAGAGTGTGTGTGTTATTAGGAATGTGTGCACGCTCTTAAGAAAGTGTGCACATTATTTTGATTTCAAATTTTCTTGGGTGGATTGACAACGTGTATGTTGACTTGGTTGGTGCATTTTTAGGTTCGTGATGACAAAGCTAGTGGTTCAGACTGCAAAGTGATAAAATCCTCCATTTTTGTGAATACCTCTCTATATCTCTATCTTTGACGTTATTTTTCTATAGGATAAACAATTCAGTTGTTGACGAAACTATAGATATAGTTGGCTATGCAGATTTAGAATATATAATTAAAAATAATAATAATGTTTACTACTTTTAATCTATTTTTGTCTTCACATATATCAAAATACTAGAATACATACCTCTCTTATTTCTACAAACTTTTTGTCGGCTTAACCATTTCTTGAATGAGTTATATGCGACACTAGAGGAGAGCGATACCTATGATCTAGGATTTTTTTTTTTATCATGTTAAGACCCTCTTAGCCTGAACGAACAAACGACATTGTAATTTCAATGATATGTTGACTTTGGTAATTTAAAAGAAAAAACATAAAACTAATATTATAAATTTCCATAAAATACACAACACAAGGAAAACAGGTTCTCTACAAGTATACACATTTTTCAAATGAAATTTCATCATTAAGATACTCAACACCTACTTTAAGATACTCAACACCTACAGGAAAAAAAACATATACCTTATATTTTGTTGGAAAAATAAGATACTATTGTTAGAAAAAAACAAATTTGACATAGTTATTCACAATTTCTATGAATAAAAGTTGTATATTCAGAAAGATAATTAATTTTCCTATGTTTCATCTTGTTACACCATATTCAAATTCATTGTAAAAGTATGTTGAATAATCCTTCCAAGTTAGTTGATTGTTTTTTTTCTAGGTTTGCATTGCCACTAACGCATCATGAGAGACCATCGTTAGCTTGCACTCACCTTGATTATCTTCATGGTCTTGAAACTAAAAATTGTTAGGAGACAAGAAAAATTATTTTTTGGGTAAGTTGGTTAATTATCTATTAAGTCAATACAAAATAAATACAAACATGCTAGACTATAGTCACTCCTCAAAGGAGACTATGCTACAATTATAAAAAACTATGAACAATTTGTTGGACAACTGAGAGGGGGGTGAATCAGTTGTTACTGTGCTTAAACAATTATTCTTATTTTAAACTCTTTACATAGCACTCAATGAAAATCACAATAATGCAGGGAAGTAAGCAATAGAACATTCATCATCATTCACACATATGAGATACATAGAGACGGATATTTATTGAGGAAGCCCATAAAGGGTAAAAACCTCTTCTTCTTTATATGATAAGTAATATTTACATTCTGTACATTATCATACTTATGAGAACCAACTCATAATGAGGCTATAACCTCTGTTTTGCAAGCTGCTACTTGCTGAGAGAACCAACTCTCTGGATTCTCTAGCACCCACTAGAAGGAAGCACCGACTCCCTGGTTTCTCTAGCACCCACTAGAAGGAAGCACCAACTCCCTAAGAGTTCCAGCACCAATTGGATGGAAGCACCAACTTCCAGTTCCATAGGCACCAACCTGTATATCAGAGAATGAATGTTCTCCCTTGCACCACCCTGCCACCCTAGTTTCTCTGGCTGGAACCAGATGGACGATACAAATCCATGTGTTCAATCACCCACTTGAACCTCTAAGGACAAAAATCCTCCCTAGCACCTCCCAACCACCCTGAAATATCAATTTTTTCTACTGAAAATTATAACAGTGATATAAAGTTCATCAATGGCTTACCAGTCTCATCACTATTCTGCTACACTGGCCTGATCTGTCTACCTCACTATCTTCCTGCACACATGCCTTACGCTTTCTGTTCTTCTGCGTTTTATACTCTGTGCGCCATGTCCATTCAATGCACCATTCCTCTTCTATTCATTTCAGCTGCTACACATTGCCTCCTTCTTCACGCCTGAATCAGTCTCAATAGTAACAACCATCTCTTCTTTGTTCTGCATCCCCATCATCTTTGTGCACCTTTTGCATGCTATTTTCGCCATGATTCTACATCCTCTACACCCCATGTCGATTTCTCTTCCTGATCATCATTGGAACTCTTCAACTTCTTTGGCAATTAAACCCATGCATCCATCATCACTGGGTGTTATGTCATGATTCCTTAACCTATCCAACAGTTGAGACTCTTCATCTTCTTTGTCACAGTCGATCTCATCCTCTTTGTTGCAGTTACAGGATTCAATGCTCTTCCATCTGTCAATCTCCTCTATGTAATGATCCCAAGTCATTATGCCAGGATCATCACGGTTTTGGTGTCTTTTTAAATTTTTTTTGGTTGTGGTATTTTGTCAAACACTTTATTGTCCAACTTGTTTAAATGTGTTTACTTGTTGAATGGCCTCTTGATTTTGTCCTTAGGGTTTACTGATGTGATATATATGTGTGTTGCAACAATAAACAAAGATATAACCATGGAACATACCTCAACCATATGAAATATGATAGACAAGCCAAAACATATCAAATCTTCTTTTATTCATAAGATAGAAGAACCTGCTACAATGGAGATGTTGATTTGGAATGCTCAACATATGGCTATGACAATAGACAATAAATCTGATATAAAATGCTCTCGACAATACAAAATAAGCCTCCAAAGGCTAGATAAGAAATGAATACCAATGCCACATCCTGCTAGATAGTTGGAGCTCCTCAACAATTTGTCCTTAGTGCCAAAGATGTTTGATCACCTCAATAAAGATGCCAAACAGTAGATCAGGTGATGGCAAGAACAACACAAGTGCCTGAATCTCCAAGATCCCTCTCAAAACCTATAGATCTGAACTCCTCCAATGAATGGTGTGCCCCACTGGATGACTGAAACCCTAATAATTCAGCCTCTCTCCTTGAGACCTCCAACAACTCCACCAATCTGCTAGAATGTTAGATCAGGGAACGAAAATGAATACCCAAGTGCTCAAATCATCAAAATACCTGCTAGATCCTTAGATCTAGCTACCCTCCAAATAATGGTGCACCCTCCTCTTGGGAAATCGTCCCACTATCAATACAAATATACCTTCCATTGAAATTCCTCCAGAAACCACCAAGAATGGCACTAGGAAACATGCAAGGAAAACCCAATACCTAGGATTCCCAAAATCACTTCTCCTCAGCTAGAACGAATCCTCCCTCAATGAGTGGTGCACCCCTCTTGCTGGAAACCCTAGCTGATGTGCCCTCTCTCTATCTGCACAAGTAACTAATCTGGAACTAGAATGGTGTGGAAGCATATTACATCTCCGAGACCAATATTGGGACAAGGTGGGTGGAATATTTCACCACCGAATCATCCTCTAGGGTTTGTTAAGTCAAAACCCTCAAAACCCCCAATGTTGGGCTCACTACCTAGAAGCCAGATATCAAAATAAGATCATACATGAATGAATGAGAAGAGGCCCTTGCCTTTCCTTTATACTTTTTGGCTCACCTTGTCCCTCCAAAGTGACTTTCATTTTATTAATATTTAAATAATTAATTAAATCACTTTATTTAATTAATTAACCCTTTTACCTCTGAAAAGCTCATTATCTCTCCTTGTGGCTTCCCTAGCCACTGAAAGTAACTTCTAGCCATCCCATACTATAGTGTTTCTCCTCCCGATTCCAATGATCTATTACACTGAGAGGTTCCTCCAAGCAATGTTCCCAAAATGACCTCTTCAGTGATTTCAATTAAGTTATAGCTTAAAATAGTCAAAATTATGGAAATCGTCAGAATGAAATGAAACCAAAGACAGTGTGTGAAGAATGGATCATAATGATGGAATATGATGATAAATGCAATATGGAACCCACAATGCCTCTCAAATACGCCTGTACTCGCTTAAAATCCATTAGGCTACTCTAGTCATCATAAATCTTTGCATTGTGATGATGTCCCAAAGTGGGGACATTACAATCCTCTCTACTAGAAAATTGCTTGTCCTCAAGAAATAACCGAATCCCCTCAATTATAATGTCAGGGTCCCATGTCCACCTGTGGGATACATAGTAGAACCCATCCAAAGATGAACAAACACACATGTTTCCCCCTGGGTCCCATATCAAGTCATGAACTGCTAGCCCCTGGGATGCATAATCCCGAACTACACCAACTCTGTGAGTCTCTTGTACCTGACACATAGCCTCATATCAGAGTGAGTCCATCCTCCTAGTCTCTATCAAGATCCACACGGCCTCCATCAATTTCACATACTGATTCCCGACTAAGGAGATGCAATACCTCTGTGAGGAACCCGCAAGCAATGCACTCCTCTCAACACTAAATCTCAATGGAAAGTTAGAATAATTTTCCCCTACAATGGTCCACTCTCCCATGTCAGTCAATGAACTGCTCAATCCTTCAATCCCTGGGTTCCATGTTAACCTCTGTTGAATATTTTCACACTGACACTACACTACTCTGACCATGACTATCTGCCCCCTCCATACATACTGGATCCTCCTCTCCCAGATCCTTAAGATGAAATACCTGTGACCAATGGACCTGCTATCCAGAAACTGTATCTGTAAAGGAATCTCTATAGAAGAAGTACATGTCCATCCATCTCCATGTTTTATCATGATGATCAAGAGTGACAAGTTGCCTCGCTCTATCGAACAAATCCCTGCAGGCCCACTCCAGACCGACCCCTAGTGGAGTGTGTGGCTCTCGTGTGCAACCTAGATCATCGTGTAGTGAAACATCTGACTCACCCAATGAACTCCCGGATCCCATGGAAAAATTGGAAGTGTATCACTTTCAATCTCGTCTAACTGCTCCTATGTGAGACTGATCACTGTCAAAATCCCTCTGAGCTCATCTGTTATCCTCCTCATGTTGCTGGCAATGATAAATATGTTAGAAAAGGATAACAAACATATCTTCAGCTGACTGTAAGACTTGAAAGCATCACATGATTTGGTCAATCCCAAGGATTAGACCAGAAGATCGTCGATCAGTATCCATGACAGATGCTCTCCTGTGGTCATCACCGAATCCCAACCATCTAGTACAACTAGAAGTAACCCCTCAGACTATTGGTCAACCAACCTCCATCTCTCATCTCCCATGCAACTACTGAAATGGTGAAGGTGATCCCCCACAACTATGTACTGCTCCAAATGAGTGGTATCTGCATACTCCCCTATGTGCGTCTCCTCCCTCCAAGTCAATACATCCCTATGAATACTACCATACATCTCGGAATGTCTTTGTGAGCTATCAGTCATCACTGTATGATTTGGCATACTCATGTCATCTCCCGTAGACCCATGATGCATCACAGATCCGGGGTGTACCATTGGGTCAACCTCTACATGGAGGTCAACCACTCCCAAGACACAAATGGAAGTGTCCTCCATCAACTGGTGCTCATCTGCTAGAAAACCAACATCCTCTAACAACATGACTAGGTGATGTATCTGTGCATCCCCCAAGATAGGTGAAGTAGATCTCTGATGAATCTCCTCTAAAGACTCATCTGACCTAGACTCTGATTCTTGAAAGGTTGTCGATGTGCCTCTCAAGAATCATTGATTGCTCTCCAACTCCAAAGTGAGTCGGTCCATCTATAACTCCTTCTCCCTCATAGCCTCATGATACATCTCACCAACCCTAAGTAGATAATATTTGTCTGTCAACAACTATTGGTAGTCAGTCCTCATCACAGATACTCTCTCCCTGAGAGTATGAAAATCATCCATGGCAATCCCCTCATCTGAACTACCATGTGCCACTGATTCTCTTCAGTAGTAATCTGCCATCACTGCATGCATGTCATCAATACGTATAGTGGTTTCCATGATCATATCCTCACTAACCCTCAACTGTGATGCTAAGTGGCGTGACTCTTGTTCATTGTCATGTTGAGGTGCCATCTCAGACCCCTCACTGCTAGTGTCAAATCTGGAGCCCTTAAAAACACTCTTTGCATAAGGTAACGTGTTGAACTGCCTACTATCTACCGTGCTGCTAGGTACTCCTATATGCCACTGCATCCCATCACTAGATGTTATCTCTCCCTGAATCACATTGTATCTTGTATGAGCAGTCCTATCCTCCTGTGCACTCAACCTGCTACTATCATCTGCACCTGGATCCCATAGAGATGTATCCAGACATGTGCTATGGTCATCCCGACTACTAAAAAGTGCATCCTCATCAATGCAGGATGATACTAGAAGTAAGTGCTCCATCAACCTGTCAACCTCTGTAATTTTCTCAATCGATGGAGTCTCTAAATGATGTGACTCAATCTCCTCTAGTTGACATGTATGTGTGAGGTCAACTATTTGTACGTCCTGTACCTCCTCCTGGACCTATGGGTCTACCTGTCCATGGTATGCATCCCTCACACTAAGCTCATCCATCATACCTGACATGCCACTGATCTCCTCATGTGACGTGGCTATCATGGGTGTCTGAACAGGTGACATATGTGTCACGACCCCCATAGGAAGCTCATCATTTGTAGGTGCTAATGCGTGTGACTCCTCAGTAGTGTCACCACTCTGCTGAGGTGTAAGGTCATCAATGGTATGTGATATGTCTGCTGAGACACTGGTGCTATTGTCCTGTCCATCCAACTACCTATCCACTACATAAGGGTCATCCTCCTCGTCAAGCATGCTAGTAGCCTCATCCTCAGTACAAGAGTCACTATCACTAGCCTCTGTGCAAGAGTCACTCTCATCATCATACTAATCCAGATAAGTCTCAATCGATCGATCCTCACATGCCTCATCATCATTGTCCTCTCGTACCTCAACAACATGATTCTTACCCTTACCCCTACACCTATGATCAGGTTCCCAAGGCACCTTGCAACTGTAGCAACATTGTGTACTCCTAATGGGTGTGGAGTTTCTCTAATTTTCCCTCCTAATGGGCGTGGGGTTCTTCCCAAAGGCTGCTATAATTTCCTCCCTTTCCTTGAGCCAACTTGCAATCTTCTTTTTTCTCCAACTAGGATTTTTATAGGATAGGAACCATTGGAATGTTAATAGCCCCCTAAAATTATTGATGGTTTCATATTCAGTTGCACACTCCTAAATCTTATTAACAATATCCATATTCATTGTAATTCTGCTAATACCCATTGGTTGGCAAGAATCTAAGCTCTGATACCACTGTAATGATCCCAAGCCATTATGCTAGGATCATCACGGTTTTGGTGTCTTTTTAAACTTTTTATGGTTGTGGTATTTTGTTAAACACTTTGATGTCCTACTTGTTTAGATGTGTTAACTTGTTGAATGGACTCTTGATTTCAGTCTTAGGGTTTATTGATGTGATATATATGTGTGTTGCAACAATAAACAAAGATATAACCATGGAACATACCTCAACCGTATGCAATATGATAGACAAGCAAAAACATCTCAAATCTTCTTTTATTCATAAGATAGAAGAACCTGCTACAATGGAGATGCTGATCCGGAATTCTCAATAGATGGCTATGAAAATAGACAATGGAGCTACTACAAAACGCTCCCGACAATACAAAATAAGCCTACAAAGGCTGGATAAGAAATGAAGACCAATGCCACATCCTACTAGATAGCTGAAGCTCCTCAACAATTCGGGTCTGGTGCCAAAGATGTCTAATCACCTCAAGAAAAATGCCAAACAGTAGATCGGGTGATGGAAAGAACAACCCAGGTGCCTGAATCTCCAAGATCCCTCTCAAACCCTGTAGATCTGAACTCCTCCACTTAATGGTGTGCCCCACTGGATGACTGAAACCCTAATAATTCAGCCTCTCTCCTAGAGACCTCCAACAACTCCACCAATCCACTAGACTCATAGATCAAGGCATGAAAATGAATACCCAAGTGCTCAAATCATCAAAATACCTGCTAGATCCTTAGATCTAGCTACCCTCCAAATAATGGTGCGCCCTCCTCATGGGAAATCGTCCCACTGTCAATACAAATAAACCTGCCACTGAAATGCCTCCGGAAACCACCAAGAGTGATGCTAGGACACATGCAAGGAAAACCCAATACCTGGAATTCCCGAAATCACTTCTCCTCAGCTACGACAAATCCTCCCTCAATGAATGGTGCACCCCTCTTGCTGGAAACCCTACCTAGTGCGCTCTCTCTCTATGTGTAGAAGTAACTGATGTGGAATCCTCCTGCAACTAAGTAAATATGGAACTAGAATGGTGTGGGAGTGTATTTCATCTTCGAGACCAAGCTTGGGACAAGGTAGGTGGAATCTTTCACCACAGAATCATCCTCTAGGTTTGTTAAGTCAAAACCCTCAAAACCCCCAATGTTGGGTTGACGAGCTAGAAGCCAGATATCAAAATAAGATCATACATGAATGAATGAAAAGAGACCCTTGTCTTTCCTTTATACATTTTGGCTCACCTTGTCCCTCCAAAGTGATTTTCATTTTATTAATATTTAATTAATTAATTAAATCACTTTAATTAATTAATTAACCTTTTTACCTCTGAAAAGCTCCTTATCTCTCCTTGTGGCTTCCCTAGCCACTGAAAGTCACTTCTAGCCATCCCATCCTATAGTGTTTCTCCTCACGATTCCAATGATCTATTACACTAAGAGGTTCCTCCAAGTAATGTGCCCAAAATGACCTCTTCAGTGATTTCAATTAACTTATAGTTCAAAATAGTCAAAATCATGGAAATCGTCAGAATGCAATGAAACCAAAGCCAACCTATGCGGAATGGCTCATAATGATGGAATATGATGATCAATGCAAGTTGGACCCCAGAATGCCTCTCAAATACCCCTGTACTCGCTATAACATCCATCTGGCTACTCTGGTCATCATAAATCTTTGCATTGTGATGAAGTCCCAAAGTGGGGACATTACACTCTATGAACAATCTTCATTCCACTAGAATATGCCTTGAGACTCTTCATCTTCTCTGGTGATCACCCTGAAGTCTCTTCGAGTCCTCTCGCAGAAAAACATTAGTTGCTTCTAGCAGTTACACTATGAACCTCCAAGAAAACGCATCAAAAATTGAATCGTAACTGATCAATTAACTGTGAAGAGAAACAATAGCCCTTTGATCATATTTCCAGGTATCCAACACCATTGGATTACAAGCACAGGGTTTCACATTGATTTATCCATTTCGCATTTTGGCATTTCGGCATTTCGACATTCCTATGGTGAGGCATCTCAATTGTCCAAGTTGTGATCTCTGAAATGGAGATTAGCTTCATGCTGGCTCCTCCCTTGAGCCTTCATTGATGTGACCATAGGTTATGACCAGGGGTCGATTCTGAACACACATTTCACATTTCGCGTTTCGACAATTCTGTGAAGAGTTGTCTCAACTCTCTATGTCCCAAACTCATTTCGCATTTCGTGTTTTGGGGATTCTGTGAAGAGTCATCTTGACTCTCCATGTCCCAAACTCTGAAATGGAGCTTGTCTCTTCGATCTCTTCTCTACAACTCTTCGACGATGTCACCATCGACGGTGACCAAGCACTTATCCATAAAGCACTTTCGCAATTTTGCATTTCAGCATTCCTATGATGAAGGGTCTCGACACTCCAAGTCGTGATCACCGAAATTGAGTTTGGTTGTACTAGCTCCTTCCTCCATCTTACGCAAATGTGACCACTGGCTATGACCACAGCCTTATTCGAAAACACATTTCAGTGTTTCGGCATTTCGACATTCCAAAATTTCGCATGTTGCAAATTCCTGTTGTGAGGCATCTTGACTGTCCAAGTCGCGATCCGCGAAACTCTGAAACTCCATGTCGCAATCCCCAAAATGATCCGAAGGTATTTCAGTGTTTTTCATTTCACAACTTCGGGACTCCTGTGATGAAGAGTCTCGACTCTTGACTCCTCCAACTCCCAGTATTCGAAACTCTGAAGTGGAGTCTTTGTTGATCTGCCTCTTTCGAGACTTCGACGTTTCGCATTTTGCAACTTTGAGACTCCTGTGATGAAG
Source organism: Picea glauca (assembly GCA_000966675.3). Taxonomy (NCBI): domain Eukaryota; kingdom Viridiplantae; phylum Streptophyta; class Pinopsida; order Pinales; family Pinaceae; genus Picea; species Picea glauca. The sequence continues at coordinate 13,589 of JZKD02S1807682.1, read as the reverse complement.
AGTCTCGACTCTTGACTCCTCCAACTCCTAGTATCTGAAACTCCGAAATGGAGTCTTTGTTGATGTGCCTGTTTCGATATTTTGGCGTTTCGCATTTCGCAACTTCGAGACTCTTGTGATGAAGAGTCTCGACTCTTGACTCCTCCAACTCTGGATATCTGAAACTACGAAATGGAGTCTTTGTTGATGTGCCTATTTCATGATTTTGGGGTTTCTCATTTTGCAAGTTCTTGCCGTGAGTTGCTTCCTTGACTCCTCCAGTTCCCGGTATCCGAAACTCTGAAACAGAGTTTATGCTTCTGATCTTTCCATGTGATCATTATTGCACTGCTGGTCTTGCCACTTTCTCTTGTTCGTCATCGTCGAGCTGAGCTTTCCATCAATGACAAACAAATACTCTACCTTTTGTCTACCTGTTCTTGCCATCAAATGAACAAGCACACTCTTGCACTCTGTGTGCACCTCTGCACTATCTCTTCTGGTCTTCACGAGCTTTCTCTGCTATGTCTCCCCAAAATACTTCTGGTGCCCTCTTGGCACATTATACCTATACTCAAGACATCATCATTGTTGTACTTTCCATCAATGATAAGCATATGCTGCTTGTAAAACATGCCAACACAATTGTTTGGTGTTCTACGCCTCCCAAATTCTGTAATTTTTTATGGATTGTAAACTGAAAGTTAAAATCATGTATCTAGACAATGACCCCAAGGGTCTAATTCAAAATAACAGAGATAACTAAGAAAAAAACCACATAGAAATACTTGGGGGAACTAGATATCATTCTCGAGAGTCAGAGTCCACATCAATTACAATTAGTTGAACAACCTATCTCTTCTAGGCTTGAGCTACGTTTTCTAGTGTTGGCGCTTTCAAGAAATAGCCTCTTCCTTGTCCTTTGTTTCCCTCCCTAGTCCCTATTCTACTCCACTTTCCTCTATCTCTTCCCTAGTTTCTCGAGTCTCCTCAATGCTAGCCTCATAGCCCTAGAGTGGATTAATTATATTTTGATATTTGTTTTCCAACAGGTCCAACCAAATTAAAATCTCATTGTTCTAATTCCCCTTATTTTCCATTACATAGGTTATGACTTCTTTAATGTGTCATTAGAGGTCTTTTATGTTCTTGTGCTTGGTCTCTTTGCTCATTGAATAACAAGTATTAGGAATCCATTGTGAAATTTTCTCATCAATCCCTACACTAGAAATGTAACCCCTCTTCACCTTAACCTTATTTTCCAATGTTTCCATGTTTTTTTTAACTATATTTGAAAATCTCCTCTAGTAGGTTGTTGTTGAAGTCACCACAAGAAAAAACATTTTCCCTGCTTGTCATTTCACTACCTCTTTCGCCACTAACTCCTTGCACTCATCGGGATGGACTTGATGTGTTCCCTACCCAAGATCCATAGAAATGACCATTACCCTCCTTGACTAGCCTTTAAAGTTGCTTGCCATTACTAGCAACCAATCCAAAAGCCAAATGTCACATAAATGAATACTAATGCCCAAAGATGATTGTGAATTCCTAGAGCCAAATATGAACTCGGACCATCTTCATTCAATGTTCCAAATAAGTAATAAAACCATGCTTTCAACTTGCTCATTCTATGCATAATCGCTTGAGTTAATGGAAGTCCTCCCCACTTGTTGCAATATCACTTGAGCATCTATTCATTAAGAGGTCTAGTGTGGTGAGATCAAGCTAGGATAGCTCATATCCACTCTCCCTCGCATCTACATGCCATCCACATGTCGTTTCCACCCTTGGTAGTGGTCCTCCTCCTTGCCACACATCCCTAAAATGAAAACCCATATGGCGAGGGAGACTAGGCATATTGCTTACATAATCTCCATCAAATTCATTGACATATTCAATCCCATTGGTAGCAGAATTCTCACCTTCAATATCATTGGTAAGAATATTAAGATCAAGCTCATAGTCAATCCCATTGAGAGAAAAAATTTCTTTGCAGTGAGAGAAGTGGGATCCATTTTACACTTAAGTTGACAAAGATGTGTAATCTTTATACCTAACATTGAGGTGAGATGTCTTATAAGTGGACCCAATATAATTTATTTTTTAAATACTAACTAGATATGAATGAGATGTGTAAAATTAACACCTAAAATTAATGCTTATAAAAAATTATTTACTTAACATAACAAAAAAATAAAAAATTCTAAATTATTATTCTAAATCCATTTGTTTTTCATAAATAAAAAATTATAACTCAATAAATTAAAAAATAGCAAATGTGTGACATAATTCCCTATAAACAAGAATAATAATCACTTTGAATATTTTTAAGACATCCAAATATGAAAAACAGACATAAAAACAAGCCTACGAGCAGCACAGATCGTTTCAGTTACATGGTTAAGAACTTTCTCTCACCTTATAAATTTGAGTTGATTTTCGAATCCAAAACTAGAGACAGTTCGACTGCACTTGCATCATATTCGTATTTGATAGCCTTATTAGTCCCTTCCCTTCGGGCTTGGAACTATTAGTAATGGATTCTAATTGCTATTAGTCGTTGCACCAAAGCCAATGCAAACACAATACTTTTAATCAAAGTTTTAATCACCTGAAGGTCTTTTTAATGCTTCATTGTCTGGGGGCCATATGATTCTAGCATGACCTCCAAATGTAACTCTACAAAATGACAGAAGCTAGCCAATCTTATTGCCCAACGTTGCCCAAAGATAAGATGGATTTTTAAACTGTAACGTTACATATTTTTTAAGTTGGAAAAGGCGTAACGTTACATATTTTTTGGAGATGGAAACTATGCACTTGGAGTGATAGATTGTTGTTTCCCTTTCCTTCATGGATGTCTAGAACAGGTAGAGGCATTTTTTTTTGTTTAACATTGACTATCCACGTACCCCGTTAATCCTCAACTATATACATTTCAGACTTGAATGTGCTTCTTGTTTAACTTCAAGAAAGCACTCCCAAAACTTTTGGATGGATAGTTAATAAAAAAAATTATGTCTTAACTACATTCCTTGTGCCCAGCTGAAGAGTTGCTTCACTTCATTAAGTCAATTGTTTTAATGAATTAAGTTAATTAAAAAGAAATAATTACAAATAATTTTAAATTTATCTACGCTAGTTATAAATAATTCTAAATTTATGAACAATCTGTCTTTATCATAAATCTAAATGAAAAGCTCCTCTACCTTCTAGGCAAGAACTTGTTGCTTTGCAACCTGCCTTGTTTTTCTACAAAATGAGCAATCAGCAGATCCGCACACGTAGAAAGGATCGTGATAAATCTAATGCTGCGTAGACTTTAATTCAGGGATGTGATAAGCATCCGGACTTTTATATATTTCAATGAAAATTAGAAGAAGTTCATTTTAAATAAAACTCTTGCATTACTCGCAGTATAATTTTTTTATTTTTTTTAATATATTTTAATCAATTTTGTCTTAAATTAGCTATTGAGTATGAGTATGTATAATGTGAATGTTTCAGGTTTTTTTAGTAAGTTTAATTTATTTATATATTAAAAAAATATTTACTTATATATTAAAAATATAATGTAAACAAAGGAAAATCACAATTTTATTTGATTTGTTTCATCAAATTTCACTGAAAAAAATTCTAAAGATAAAAAGTTTGGAAAACTTTTAAACAAACAATCTTGCATGATCGAAATGAATGGTTTCTTATTGCCATGTTCAATTAATCTGATTTGTTTCACCAAATTTCACTGAAAAATATTTAAAAGATAAAACATTTAGAAAATTTTTAAAGAAACAATCTTGCATTATTGAAATGAATGGTTTTTTACTGCCATGTTCAATTCATGTGTTTCAATAATTAAAAAAAAAAAATATGTTAAAATTTAATTTTAAATATAAATTATTATTAATAATTATTTTTAATTATTTTGATATACATATAAAAAAAAGTAGTAGACTAAAATTTCTATGAAATGAAGATTTTTTCGGGGGATATTTACTGGAAATTTGAAGATAAATTGTTGGACTCATAAATTTAAGTGAGTATTTGTCTTGGAAGTTTTTCAACATGCTAAATCCATTTCTACATTTAAAAATGAATTCTGAACCCAAAAAAAAAAAAAAACCATTTAGAATAATCATGATTATGATAAATAAATATAAATGAATAGATTTTAACCAACCAAACTCATAATTAAATATCTTGTAATGAACCTTTCAAGAGGAAAGTAGTGAAAATGCACATATATGTTTTTGTTTGCTTTGATTTTTCAATCAGTCTGTCAAGATTTTTTTAGGGGATATTTACTGGAAATCCAGAGATAAATTGTTGGATTAGTAGATGATTTTTTCAAGAGATATTTCCTGGAAATCCGGAGATAAATTGTTGGATTAGTAGATTTAAGTGATTATTTACTTTAAAAAAATTTCAACATACTAAATCTATTTCTACATTTAGAAATAAATTATGAAAAAAAAAATAATAATAATTTCTAAAACATTCTAAAACATTCCAAAATCACTTAAAATAATCATGATTATGATAAATAAATATACGTGAATAGATTTTAACCAACCAAACTCATAATTAAATCTCTTTTAACGAACCTTTCAAGAGGAGAATAATCATGATTATGATAAATAAATATACGTGAATAGATTTTAACCAACCAAACTCATAATTAAATATCTTTTAACGAACCTTTCAAGAGGAAAGTAGTGAAAATGCACATATATGTCTTTGTTTGCTTTGACTTTTCAATCAGTCTGTCAAGTGGAAATTTCCAGAAAGTAGTGAAAATGCACATATATGTCTTTGTTTGCTTTGACTTTTCAATCATTCTGTCAAGTGGAAATTTCCACATAAGTTCCAAATGATTTTTGGGATTATTAGTATATTGGTCAAAAATCTATTCCAGTAGCAAAGTCAACTCGAAAGAAACCATCCATCTTCAACAAAATACTGCTGTAGAAAATAAAAAATAAGGTCTCTCTAGAATCCACGCTTGGGTTGTACCTGTGCAGAATATGATGCACCTAATGTCAAATCAATCACTATATTTGAATGGTCTAAAGTTTGTTATGAGGAGATCAGTCAATAAAAATGTGAGGAAAAACCTATGAGACTCTGCATTGTATGCAGGTGAATAAAAGAGATGGATTTTCTGCATAACCATCAGAATTCGCGCCAGAAGTGGGCCGGTATTTTATATAGTCCTATCGGATATTTTGAGCGAAACCCAAAACGATCTCTGCTGGTACTGAGGAGATCAGTCAATAAAAATGTGAGGAAAAACC
>JZKD02S1807671.1:86429-96510 GCA_000966675.3 Picea glauca | reverse complement strand
CCAAAATTTTATAATAACTATATAAAATACTTAGAAATTTGAATATTTTTATAAAAATATCTCCAAACATTTATAGTTGACATATGAAGGATTAGTAAGATTCGCCAAGGTTTCTACATTTTAAAATAAATTTCCATCCTTAAAATCATCCTTGTCTGGTTGTTAGAAAACCACCCACAAAATCCATGGAAATGTTTTCCTAGGGTTGAGTGGGTATAAGTAAGGGATGGTATACACTTTTCTTTCTATCACTGGGCTTGTTGGTACAACAAAATATGCATCTTCTAATATACTGAGCTACACATTTTTTCACTTTGGGCCAATACACATATCTTTGTAAATTGGCAACTATCTTCCCAACACCAAAATGTTCTGCAACCTTGGAGGTGTGAGCCTCTCTAATAAGCTATAATCTTTCACCTTTAAGAACAAAGAGCTTGTCTAGCTTGTAGAGAAACCCATCACCTTACAGTCACCTTCTTCTACACAAATTTGGACCTGTAGTTGTTGAAACACCTTTTTAAAGTCCTTATTTTTTATGTATGCATGTTTGTATGCATCATGGGTAAAAGGCTCTATGTGCATAAGAGTTCCCAAAGATGTAATCTTCGACACGAGTGGCCTTGAAACCATGTCTACCAACTTATTAGTGTTTCTCTTCTTATATTTGATGACTAGATGAAATTACTGCAAAAACCCCATCCACTTGTAATGTTTGGTTCGTTAAAGCTTACTTTGGGCCTGTAAACATTGTAGTGGTTGGTGATCAATGTGGATAATGGTTTCCTTGTCCATTATATAGTGTTTCCACTTCTTAAAAACTTGAACTAGGGCATAGAGTTCCTTATCATATGTAAGGTAGTTCAAGACTCCCCCATGAAACATCTCAAAATGATAGCACATTGTCTTACCTCCCTGCATCATGACTACTCCCATGGCATATCCACTTGCATTTGTCTCCAATTCAAATGGATTTTGCAAGTTAGACATTGCAAGGACTGGTGTTTTACTGATCTTCTATTTCATCTCATCTAAAACTTTCGTTGATTCTTTCTCCACTGGAAACTCTTACCACTAGTTGTTATGGCATGGAGTGGTGCAGTTATCGCTAAAAAGAATGTTATGAACTTCCATACGTACTACACTACCCCAACAAATCTCATAAATTTAGTGACATTAGTAGGAATTGGCTACTTGATGATGGCCTCCAACTTCGCAAGATCTATTTGGAGTTCCCCTCCACCAGGCACGTACCCTAAATAAAACTATGACTACTAAGAAAAATTGCAATTCTCAAGGTTAGCTAGAAGATGATGTTTTTTCATAGTCTCTAACACCTGCATAAGCTGCGAGATGTGCTCTTCCTAGGTAGAGCTATAAATCAATATGTCATCCAAATACACTATTACAAATGAATCTAATAGGGATGCAATACATCATTCATCAATCACATAAATGTAGTTGGTGAATTATATAAACCAAAAGGCATAGCCAACCATTCATATGGACCTTGCATTGTCTTGAAGGTGGTCTTCCAAATGTCTTCTTCTTTAATGCATACCTGGTGGTATCCTGATTTGAGATGGCTACACTATGGTTTTTTTGAAACTCATGTATTTTCCCATCACTCAATATTGATCTCCCCCACCGCATGTAGCAAATGCTTATATTGTCTTTCACACTTCCCACCTACTATGAAATAAAGGTAGGACCTAAATCTTGATAGATACAAAGAAGACGTATACTCTCATAAAAGTAACCATAAAAGGAAAAACCTAAGATAACTTATCCTCATATATAAGAGTAATAATTAGGGAAAACCCTCAGCAAATATCTTAAACACCTATTGTATATTTGGCATTCGAAAGAAACTTAGATGAAATGATCTTAAAATATTGGAATTATCTAGCTTTAGTGTTCTTGTAAGCAGCAAATAGTTAAGAGATCCAATTCATATTATGCTCATTAGTGCCTTCTCACTCATCATCATTTTGTTCACTAAGCACTCCTTCCTGTTCCAACATCTTTTATTTTCTACAAAATCTTCCTCTTTAGTTGTATACTTCAGTCCGACATGCATGATAAAGTTCTTTGTTATGACTTCAAAATTACGGGAAAATTTTTAATGGTCAATGGGAGCATGGAAGGGATAAAATTGTTGTGTCTGTATTTATTCCTATATTCAAACCAATTATAGATGGATAATGGACACTAATGCTACAACACACTTCTCTTTCCCATGCATCCCATACTTGCTTCTTCAATTGTTCCTTCTTGATTATTGCTTGGTCATCTTGTGCTTCCCATCGCGAGCCAACCACATATTCTTCAAGTCATTTATGTAGTTCTTTCTTACAACACATTATCTATTTCCATTGTTACACTTACACGCTATTATTGAAATTATCGCGATAATATCGCCAAAAGAAACCTCGGTGATAATATCGCTTGAATTAATAACGATAAATTCAATAATTTGAATTTATCACGATAAATTGGGTAATTATCGTGATAATATGGAAATTATCGCCCTGTCTGCATCAATATCACCTTATTACCCAGATTCTTGGTCTTTTAACCCTCTTTTTGCAAAAGTGAGTTTTGCCTCGCATAATTTGACCACAAATGTTAGTCATTGATGGTTAAAAGTTGGCATTTCCTTTCTCTCTTTTTTTTATCCTCTTACTTAAATTTTTTGCATTACCATTAATTGTTTCAAGATGTTTGATAGTGGTTCCAACATTATTGGAATTAGTATGGAGAAAGTAGAATTTCATATCCCATTCAAAATTCAACAAACTTAAGAGTTTTCAGGATTTCAAGATTGGTAGGATTGCAACATTTTCATTGGATCTATCATGTGTGAGGGTATGAGATTGGCATTTAATCAAGAGCACTAACTCCTTTATGTACCTTCATGTTGGTCGTATTGATTGTTGAACTCTTATGTCATGGCCTTAGCAAAAATGTACCCTTCACTCAAACCAAAATCATTGATTAAGCATGTTAATCTTTTTTTACCATATTATAAGGCTTGGATTAGGCGGTTTCATCAAAATATGGTGGTGTTGACTCATGTCCCTAGAGGATCGAGATAGAGGCAAAGGTTATAAAAGAGGCAAAGGGTGATATTAATTATGAGGATCCCAATATGAGTGATGGTGAAACATTGCTTGTCATTTATGTTTTTCATTTAAATGATCTTAATCATTTAGTCATAATGCTTTCTTTCAAAATTTCAATATTTTTTTGGAAATATAATTTTTTCATTGAAATTTAAATATTTTGTGTATTTTTAAATAAACCAAGTCATTGAAATCAGATTGGTTTGAGTCAATCCGAGTTCAAGTCCAAGTTTTAAAATATTGGATTGAGCTTTGAGGATACTGTGACCATTTTCTATCAAGCAAACCAGGGAAAATATGTTATTTTCATTGTCATGATTCGTCTCATGAGATCATTTATTTTTGTTTGGATGTGATTTTGTATAATCTTGTTAGGACTTATGGNCCAAAATTTTATAATAACTATATAAAATACTTAGAAATTTGAATATTTTTATAAAAATATCTCCAAACATTTATAGTTGACATATGAAGGATTAGTAAGATTCGCCAAGGTTTCTACATTTTAAAATAAATTTCCATCCTTAAAATCATCCTTGTCTGGTTGTTAGAAAACCACCCACAAAATCCATGGAAATGTTTTCCTAGGGTTGAGTGGGTATAAGTAAGGGATGGTATACACTTTTCTTTCTATCACTGGGCTTGTTGGTACAACAAAATATGCATCTTCTAATATACTGAGCTACACATTTTTTCACTTTGGGCCAATACACATATCTTTGTAAATTGGCAACTATCTTCCCAACACCAAAATGTTCTGCAACCTTGGAGGTGTGAGCCTCTCTAATAAGCTATAATCTTTCACCTTTAAGAACAAAGAGCTTGTCTAGCTTGTAGAGAAACCCATCACCTTACAGTCACCTTCTTCTACACAAATTTGGACCTGTAGTTGTTGAAACACCTTTTTAAAGTCCTTATTTTTTATGTATGCATGTTTGTATGCATCATGGGTAAAAGGCTCTATGTGCATAAGAGTTCCCAAAGATGTAATCTTCGACACGAGTGGCCTTGAAACCATGTCTACCAACTTATTAGTGTTTCTCTTCTTATATTTGATGACTAGATGAAATTACTGCAAAAACCCCATCCACTTGTAATGTTTGGTTCGTTAAAGCTTACTTTGGGCCTGTAAACATTGTAGTGGTTGGTGATCAATGTGGATAATGGTTTCCTTGTCCATTATATAGTGTTTCCACTTCTTAAAAACTTGAACTAGGGCATAGAGTTCCTTATCATATGTAAGGTAGTTCAAGACTCCCCCATGAAACATCTCAAAATGATAGCACATTGTCTTACCTCCCTGCATCATGACTACTCCCATGGCATATCCACTTGCATTTGTCTCCAATTCAAATGGATTTTGCAAGTTAGACATTGCAAGGACTGGTGTTTTACTGATCTTCTATTTCATCTCATCTAAAACTTTCGTTGATTCTTTCTCCACTGGAAACTCTTACCACTAGTTGTTATGGCATGGAGTGGTGCAGTTATCGCTAAAAAGAATGTTATGAACTTCCATACGTACTACACTACCCCAACAAATCTCATAAATTTAGTGACATTAGTAGGAATTGGCTACTTGATGATGGCCTCCAACTTCGCAAGATCTATTTGGAGTTCCCCTCCACCAGGCACGTACCCTAAATAAAACTATGACTACTAAGAAAAATTGCAATTCTCAAGGTTAGCTAGAAGATGATGTTTTTTCATAGTCTCTAACACCTGCATAAGCTGCGAGATGTGCTCTTCCTAGGTAGAGCTATAAATCAATATGTCATCCAAATACACTATTACAAATGAATCTAATAGGGATGCAATACATCATTCATCAATCACATAAATGTAGTTGGTGAATTATATAAACCAAAAGGCATAGCCAACCATTCATATGGACCTTGCATTGTCTTGAAGGTGGTCTTCCAAATGTCTTCTTCTTTAATGCATACCTGGTGGTATCCTGATTTGAGATGGCTACACTATGGTTTTTTTGAAACTCATGTATTTTCCCATCACTCAATATTGATCTCCCCCACCGCATGTAGCAAATGCTTATATTGTCTTTCACACTTCCCACCTACTATGAAATAAAGGTAGGACCTAAATCTTGATAGATACAAAGAAGACGTATACTCTCATAAAAGTAACCATAAAAGGAAAAACCTAAGATAACTTATCCTCATATATAAGAGTAATAATTAGGGAAAACCCTCAGCAAATATCTTAAACACCTATTGTATATTTGGCATTCGAAAGAAACTTAGATGAAATGATCTTAAAATATTGGAATTATCTAGCTTTAGTGTTCTTGTAAGCAGCAAATAGTTAAGAGATCCAATTCATATTATGCTCATTAGTGCCTTCTCACTCATCATCATTTTGTTCACTAAGCACTCCTTCCTGTTCCAACATCTTTTATTTTCTACAAAATCTTCCTCTTTAGTTGTATACTTCAGTCCGACATGCATGATAAAGTTCTTTGTTATGACTTCAAAATTACGGGAAAATTTTTAATGGTCAATGGGAGCATGGAAGGGATAAAATTGTTGTGTCTGTATTTATTCCTATATTCAAACCAATTATAGATGGATAATGGACACTAATGCTACAACACACTTCTCTTTCCCATGCATCCCATACTTGCTTCTTCAATTGTTCCTTCTTGATTATTGCTTGGTCATCTTGTGCTTCCCATCGCGAGCCAACCACATATTCTTCAAGTCATTTATGTAGTTCTTTCTTACAACACATTATCTATTTCCATTGTTATACTTACACGCTATTATTGAAATTATCGCGATAATATCGCCAAAAGAAACCTCGGTGATAATATCGCCTGAATTAATAGCGATAAATTCAATAATTTGAATTTATCACGATAAATTGGGTAATTATTGTGATAATATGGAAATTATCGCCCTGTCTGCATCAATATCACCTTATTAACCAGATTCTTGGTCTTTTAACCCTCTTTTTGCAAAAGTGAGTTTTGCCTCGCATAATTTGACCACAAATGTTAGTCATTGATGGTTAAAAGTTGGCATTTCCTTTCTCTTTTTTTTTTATCCTCTTACTTAAATTTTTTGCATTACCATTAATTGTTTCAAGATGTTTGATAGTGGTTCCAACATTATTGGAATCAGTATGGAGAAAGTAGAATTTCATATCCCATTCAAAATTCAACAAACTTAAGAGTTTTCAGGATTTCAGGATTGGTAGGATTGCAACATTTTCATTGGATCTATCATGTGTGAGGGTATGAGATTGGCATTTAATCAAGAGCACCAACTCCTTTATGTACCTTCATGTTGGTCGTATTGATTGTTGAACTCTTATGTCATGGCCTTAGCAAAAATGTACCCTTCAATCAAACCAAAATCATTGATTAAACATGTTAATCTTTTTTTACCATATTATAAGGCTTGGATTAGGCGGTTTCATCAAAATATGGTGGTGTTGACTCATGTCCCTAGAGGATCGAGATAGAGGCAAAGGTTATAAAAGAGGCAAAGGGTGATATTAATTATGAGGATCCCAATATGAGTGATGGTGAAACATTGCTTGTCATTTATGTTTTTCATTTAAATGATCTTAATCATTTAGTCATAATGCTTTCTTTCAAAATTTCAATATTTTTTTGGAAATATAATTTTTTCATTGAAATTTAAATATTTTGTGTATTTTTAAATAAACCAAGTCATTGAAATCAGATTGGTTTGAGTCAATCCGAGTTCAAGTCCAAGTTTTAAAATATTGGATTGAGCTTTGAGGATACTGTGACCATTTTCTATCAAGCAAACCAGGGAAAATATGTTATTTTCATTGTCATGATTCGTCTCATGAGATCATTTATTTTTGTTTGGATGTGATTTTGTATAATCTTGTTAGGACTTATGGATTAGGACAAATATCATATTTCAGTATTGTTGTCTCATGTACCATTTGACATCTTATACATCTTATGTATCATATTTGTGTAACAATGTGTTTGATGTTGATGTTGATATTGCTTTAAAAAAAAAAAAAAACATTTTTAGTATTTTTTCAAGTTTCTTGATAATTTTCGATATTTTCCCCAGTATTACTGATAATTTCAATTTTGGACCCCCGACGATAAATTCCCAATAACGATAATGTAACATTGTCTATTTCTCTATGAGCGGCAAAAGGAATGAATGAACAACTCCACTTTGTGTTGCCCAAGGAGATTATGTTATCCATGTCTTTATGGTTTTCTCTAGTCCCTCTCTGTATACTATGCTTAAGCAAGAAACAACTACTATGCCTAATCTAGCAATGATACATCAATACCTTATAGAGAGAAGGTATCAAGTGATATGCATATTTTTAGAGAGGACTCGTTCAGTTTTGTTTTAGCTGAAACTACATTAACAACAATCCACTCAAATAAGGTGAGGGTAAGCTTTAAAAAAGAAAGAGAAACCACCTTGATATCACCAAGAGGGGCAACATTGCTATTAACAACAACATCAACGACTTCTTCTGTTGAAATTGCCAATGCACATCATAGATGGGTTTGAATGACTCGCAGCTTGTTGTGGCCAATGCACAATCAACATATATGAATGTTGTACCTAGCCTTATAATCCACCATTGTATTAGTAGATAGGCTCTTTGAACTAATCCAAACCTCCTTTTATGGCCACATTATGGATTTGTTGAAACTCATGTTGTATTTTTCTTTTTCTATCACTTAGTGCTTGATTTTCCCTAGGGAAATTTTTAGGGGTTATATTTCTCCCATGGGCTAATTTTCCATGCTTTTTTCAAAAAAATATTTGTCAATTTCCATTTTTTCTGAAAGTGATTTGCCTAAATTCTATAGAATAAAATTATTTTACCTTAAAAATAGCCCAAATTTTATAAAAACTATATAAAATACTTAGAAATTTGAATATTTTTACAAAAATATTGCCAAACATTTTATACTTTGCATATTAAGGATTAGTAAAATTCACCAAAATTTCTATATTGTAAGATACATTTCCATTCTTAAAATTATCCTTGATCATTCTCCCCCAAAGTATGTAGTAGATTCTTGTATTGTCTTTCACACTTGCCACTTTAAAAAGACCTAACTTGTAGTGTATTTACATCCCATTGCTTGATTATCTTCATCCCTAAAACAAAGTTTGCACCGCATCACACTTTGCCACCGTAAAAATCAAAATCTTTGTCACCTTCCAAAAAAACACTTACATGAGACCTATACTTACATAGATTTTCTTCAAAGTTTTAAGTCATCACAATACTAAGCATCAATAATATAGCAATAAGGTTAAATAAACAAATAAGATTAATGTGATGACTTATTGATTGGTATTAAAGAATTATTTTGGGAATATCCTATATTAATTATAAGATTAATGTTAAATGCAATAAGGTTAAATAAACAAATAAGAATATTTTTTAGGATTATTAAATGTTAATTATAAGATTGGTATTAAAGAATTATTTTGGAAATATCTTATATTAATTATAAAATTAATATTAAATAATTTTTTTAGAATATATTAATTTTATAAAATTAATTAATTAATTTAATTCAATAAATTATTAAAATTTACATTTCTTAGAAATAAAAGATTTAAAATTTGAATATTAAATATTTATTATAATCTTATTAAATACCAGATTAAAAAAATTGATTATTAAATTTTATAACCATGTAAACTATTAAAATAACCATGTAAACTATTAAAATAGAGAATATGAATCAAAATAGTATTTTCATATGAAAAAAGTATAACAATTAATCAAGATTATAAAGTTACCACAACATTATTTAATTACTTTTAAGTACGGTTTTACTTCTTTGCAGCAATGATTATAAGAGTAAAACAACCTTATTCTATTACATTTAAGCAGGACTAGCTGCTTTGCCGCTAATTATGTTATTATTGTATTGTTTGTAATTGGTTTTAGGTTATTATATAGAAAACATATCTTTCTGTATTAATCATTATCCACAGAAGACAAAAGAGTTATCCATTACAAAGGATAACCATTAAAAATCTCTATAATACATTTAATTGTATAAGATTCTGTTTGAAGAATTGAGAGTTGTATTATAACTAATATTTCTGTTGAAGGAAGCAGTTTTTCCATCATAAGCACAAATATATTAAAGTCCTAATGCAAAAGCTCTCTCTTGTCTTGTAATATTTCTAGATAACAGAGCATCCAGAGCAAATATGGTTCAGACTGATCAGAGAGATATGATATAGAGCACCTTTACAAGAAAGAAATACCAGTGAATTTGATTAAAGATAAAACAATTGAGTAAAATTTTTAAGGTTAGATAGAGAAGTCCAGATTATCATAAACCTATAAAAGTATGTTAAATTTAGATTCCTGTGAGGTCATGCCCAAGGTTTCTGAATGTCTTTACTCTTTTTTCTTGTTTTCATGTTTTGTTGTTGGACTCCTATGCTCAGTTACTGCACATAGATATGTTCAACAGGCTGACTTCACATAATACAGTTACAGATCATCAGATGATCGATTTTGAAATATCTATATATTTAGAAGAAATATTTAAATTCGGAATAGTTGTCTGGCTTTAAAAATATTGCTAAATGAATACAGATTATATCTATTACAGCTTGAGGCAGAACCTTTCTGCATAATCTTGATACATAACTTATTGATGATTTGGAGTTTTTGGGCATTAGAGTATTCACTTTATCTAAGACCATGTCAGATGTTTCTTAATGCATTTAAATGAAAATGGTAAACCATTCATAATATATACTATATCCATCAAGTGATAATGCACAGAAATGATATAAAATGATCTGTATATCCCATTCAAACTCCAGCTTTATATTGCATACTAAAGCTCATTCTCTTATTGTTCCTCTTGGTTTCTACTCCCTAATACAAGTGCAAGGCAATTAGACAATGAAATCTGCCCAAATACAAATTCAAACTGTCCA
>JZKD02S1807671.1:26884-39500 GCA_000966675.3 Picea glauca | reverse complement strand
AGCATTAAAACTTAATAATTGCATGTCTAGAAACAAGAATAATGATTTTGCTGCAACATTGTACATTGGTATTGCTATGTTCTATCTGCATTACGAATAGAATTGAACGTTGGTTCGAAACTGTGTAATCCATATTTTGTTTGCATATAAAGATGGTGGATTCACACAGTACATTGGCATATAATTGTTAGATGTCCCATCTTAGAAAATATAAGCTAAGTAAACACAATATCGAAGAAGTACGAGAGCACCGAACCATGCCAATTAGAACATGCGTTAAACCCAGAAAAGAGGCAACAACGAAGAGTCGAAGGCAAATAGTTTTTAATAGAAAATCCATTTAAAAAAATAAGAAAAACACCGAGTATTGTACATATATCCTTAGAAATTGGACCCAGTTCTTCGAGCCAAAACATTGAAGGTATCTGCGACAAACACAGGCACGGGATCCGTAGTATGCAAGATCCTTGCAGTTTTCTCCTCGATGAATCATCATGTGCTCAAATTGATATTTTTCACAAGCTGCCCCTGAGGAAGAAGATGAAAATGGTTGCATGGAAAGTGGAATAGCCCTTAGCTGAAACTGCCTTTGCATAGTCCAAAACAATTCAGTAGCACAGCTTGCACGTGTAATTCCATAGGCCCAAATTAGTCCATTCTGGGCAAAAGGAGATGACTAGTAGGAAAATGCCTTGCAACAACAAGAGTTTTGGACCTGATTCCCGAAGATGTTAGTCAATAAATTTTTGGATTGAAATATATCTCTAGGAGCATCAACATATCATTGATTTACAGTGAAACTCTTCCGCCCGGAACGAACTAATTTGGAACTCTGGAATTCCTACTTTCACGTTGTAAAGTGGCTTTTGCGTTCACCGTCGGTTTCTTTTCTGAAACTCCTTTTAGCGTTGTCATGACTGCCATCACCAAGACGAGAAGTTATGTTCATTATGGTTGATTTCAATTTGGGCGCAGGAGTGGGAATATTCTCTGCATTGCCATCATCCATTGTCGTATCATCATCCATCAAATCATCTTCTCCCGTCTCGAAATTCATGGCATCAACTTCTGCGACAACCATGGATGCAATTGGGCAGGTTCTCTAAGTAGCCAGGGTTGCCATGGAATTTTTTGGCTTGAAATATATCTTTCGGTGTACCAAGAGACCATCTCCTTTTTTGCTCCTGGGCGGAGGGAGATGAATAGTAAGAATATGCCCTGGAATAGTGGAACCTTTGGCCATTATGCCCCAATGTGTTTACTGTGTGTGGAGAGAATTGTTGCCAAAAGTTATTAAGAATTTCTGTTTGCTCAAGACGATGTTTGAAATGAAAATCGGGGAGGGATAATATAACCCTCCGTAAATTATGGTTTAATGTGTATCAATGGAATATCTCCTCGAGCCTTTCGCTGATCAATGACAATTTCTAGGGTTCGTGCGGAATGAGCTGTCACCATCACAACTCACTAATTGCACAATTAGAAAAAAGTGCGAAGGTGGGGGTGACGAAGAAAGAGATTAACAATTAGAAATTTCTTAAAAGCACCAACCCGTCGACGCACAAAAAAAAAAGATTGCATCGCCTTTGAAATGAATACTTGAAAATGATAACATACTTGTGCACAAATCTTAGTTTAATTCGTAGTAATGAAAAATATTCTCTGGATTTCCAGACATTATTGACAATCTTAACGGTTCCTACAGGATGGCTACTAGCATTAAAGCTTAGTTATTGCATATCTGGAAATAAGTACGAAGGCAACGGTGAGGGTGAAACCGATTCCAAGAAATACCAAAGTATGGAAAGCGGTCGAGCGGGTTACAAAAGAAAAATGACAGAAGATATACCTAGGAGACGTGAAGGGCCGATGGTCATATTGCATCTCAGTGACATATATCAGCCATTAGTTTGTATGTCACGGAATTTGTAAATTGACAAGCAGACGTGCAAGTCAGCTGGCTCAACATTGCACTTTCATTGTTCTGTGTCCTCCAAATAGCACTCGGAGTTCCATGATATACAAATTGACAGATGGAATCGAGGGCTGGTGGGTTCAATATTGCCATTGTTTACGGATGGAAATCCTTATCAACTATCTAGCATATCTAAAAACATTATTTTCAATACTAAATTATTAATATTACATATTGATATTGCAGAATTTTATTAGACGAGAAAGTTTGTACCATCCGGTCGAGCGAGTTATTTAAATTTTTTGCGACAAACAAAAAATACATAGTAAACATGTACTTTTATAAAGTATGGACATGAATTTTTTTAGAGCATATGCGGATCCCTCATTCCATACTTAGGCACTTTTTCGATTGCGGGTTCTCGACCTGGCGGGCTAAAAATTGAGCCTCTATTGTTCTATGTCCTACAAATAACACCTACACTTCTGCGATATACAAATTGACAGGCAGACTTGCGGGTTGGTTGGTTCAACGTTTCACTTTTATTGTCCCGTAGCGATTTCGTATTAATTCCATATTTAGCCACTTTTTTGGATCGGGGGCTCTTGGGCTGGTGGGAAAAAAAATTGGGCATCTATTGTTCCGTGCTCTACAAATAGCACCCACAATTCCACGATATACAAATTCACAAGCAGACCTACACTAAATTATTACTATTAAATATTGATATTGCATAATTTAATTAGATGAGAAAGTTTGTACAATCTGGTCGACCGAGTGATATAAAAGTATTCCGACAAACGAGCAATACATAG
This sequence comes from Picea glauca, assembly GCA_000966675.3. Taxonomy (NCBI): domain Eukaryota; kingdom Viridiplantae; phylum Streptophyta; class Pinopsida; order Pinales; family Pinaceae; genus Picea; species Picea glauca. Next base: position 36,770 of record JZKD02S1807671.1, on the reverse strand, counting down.
TAAACATGTACTTTTATAAAGTATGGAAATGAGATTTTATAGAACATATGCGAGTCCCTCATTCCATACTTGGGCACTTTTCGGATCGTGGGTTCGTGACCTGGCGGGTAGAAAATTGAGTATCTATTGTTATGTGTCCTACAAATAACACCTACACTTCCACAATATACAAATTGACAGGCAGACTTGCGGAAATGAGTCTCTATATAAAGTATGGACTTGAGATTTTATAGAGAATATGTGGATCCCTCATTCCATACTTAGGCACTTTTTGGATCATGGGTTCGCAGCCTGGCGGGCTGAAAATAGAGTCTCTATTGTTCCATGTCCTACAAATAACACCTAGACTTCCGCGATATACAAATTGACAGGAGGACCTACGGGCTGCTTGGATGAACATTGCATTTTTATTGTTTTAGAACATATGCGGATCCCTCATTCCATACTTGGGCACTTTTTGGATCGCTGGTTTGCGGCCTGGCAGGCTAAAAATTGAGTATCTATTGTTCCATGTCCTACAAATAGCACCTAGACTTCCGCGATGTACAAATTGACAAGCAGACTTATGGACATGAGTCTCTATATAAAGTATGGACATGAGATTTTAGAGAGCATATGCGAATCCCTCATTCCATACTTAGACACTTTTTGGATCGTGGATTCGCAGCTTGGTGGGCTAAAAATAGAGTCTCTATTGTGTTGTGTCCTATAAATAACACCCAGACTTCCACAATATACAAATTGACAGGAGGAATTGCGGGCTGCTTCGCTGAACATTTCATTTTTATTGTTCCGTAGCGATCCCGTATTAATTCCATATTTAGCCACGTTTTTTGATCGGGGGCTCTCAAGTTGGCTGGCTAAACATTGCACTTTCATTGTTCCATGTCCTCCAAATAACACTCGGACTTCCGCAATATGCAGATTGACTAATTCCATATTTAGCCACTTTTTTTTTATCGGGGGCTCTCAGACTGGCTCACTGAACATTGCACTTTCGTTGTTTCGTGTCCTCCAAATAACACTCGTACTTTCGCGATATGTAGATTGACAGATGGACTCAAGCGCTGGCAGGTTCAAATTTTCCATTGTTTATGGATGGAAATCCCTATAAACTATCCAACATATGAAAAAACATTATTTTCAATACTAAATTATTGATATTGTAGAATTTAAGTAGAGGACAAAGTTTGTCCATTTTGGTGGACCGACTGATATAAAAGTTTTCCGACAAACGAGCAATACATAGTAAACATGTACTTTTATAAAGTATGGACATGAGATTTTATAGAGCATATTCAAATTCCTTATTCCATACTTAGGCACTTTTTGGATCGCGGGTTCACGGCCCGGCGGGCTGAAAACTGAGGTTTTATTGTTCTGTTCCCTACAAATAGCACCCAGACTTCCGCGATATACAAATTGACAAGCGGACTCGGGTTGGTTGGCTGAACATTGCACTTTTATTATCCTATAGCGATCCCGTATGAATTCCATATTTAGCCATCTTTTTTTATCGGGGGCTCTGGGGCTGGCGGGCTGAAAATTGGGCCTCTATTGTTCTGCGTTGTACAAACACCACCCACAATTACGGGATATACAAATTGACAAGCAGACCCGCAGTTTGTCTTGCTCAACATTGCAGTTTCATTGTTCTGTGTCCTCCAAATAGCACTCAGAGTTCCGCGATATACAGATTGACAGATGGACTTGAGGGATGGCAGGTTCAAGTTTTCCTTTGTTTACAGATGCTAATCCCTATCAACCATATAACATATCTAAAAACATTATTTTTAATACTAAACTATTAATATTAAATTTTGATATTGTAGAATTTAATTAGACGAGAAAGTTTGTACAATCTACTGGGGCGACTGATATAAAAGTTTTTCGACAAACGAGCAATACATAGTAAACATGTACTTTTAGAAAGTATGGTCAAGAGATTTTATAGAGCATATGTAGATCCCTCGTTCCATATTTAGCCACTTTTTTTATCGGGGGCTCTCGACCTGGTTGGCTGAACATTGCACTTTCATTGTTCTGTGTCCTCCAAATAGCACTCGAACTTCCGCGATATGCAGATTGAAAGATGGACTCGAGGGTTAGCGTGTTCAAATTTTCCATTGTTTACGGATGGCAAGCCCTATCAACTATCTAACATATCTAAAAACATTATTTTCAATACTAAATTATTAATATTACATATTGATATTGCGTAATTTAAGTAGATGACAAAGTTTGTCCATTTTGGTGGACCAACTGATATAAAAGTTTTCCGACAAATGAGCAATACATAGTAAATATGTACTTTTATAATGTATGGACATGAGATTTTATATAGCATATGCAGATTTCTTATTCCATACTTAGGCACTTTTTGGATTGCGGGTTTGCGGCCTGGTGGGCTGAAAATTGAGGTTTTATTGTTCTATGCCCTACAAATAGCACCCAGACTTCCACGATATACAAATTGATAGGCAGACTCGGGCTGGTTGGCTGAACATTGCACTTTTATTCCCCCATAGCGATCCTGGATGAATTCCATATTTAGACATTTTTTTTTATCGGGGGGCTCTGGGGCTGGCAGGCTGAAAATTGGGCCTCTATTGTTTCGCGATGTACAAATACCACTCACAATTCCGTGATATACAAATTGACAAGCGGACCTCTGAGCTGGCTAGCTCAACATTGCAGTTTCATTGTTCAGTGTCCTCCAAATAGCACTCGGAGTTTCGCGATATACAGATTAACAGATGGACTTGAGGGTTGGCGGGTTCAAGTTTGCCATTGTTTACAGATGCTAATCCCTATCAACTATCTAACATATTTAAAAACATTATTTTCAATACTAAATTATTAATATTAAATTTCCATATTGCATAATTTAATTAGACGAGAAAGTTTGTACAATCTGGTCAGGCAACTGATATAAAAGTTTTTCGACAAATGAACAATACATAGTAAACATGTACTTTTAGAAAGTATGGACAAGAGATTTATAGAGCATATGCGGATCTCTCGTTCCATACTTGGGCACTTTTTGGATTGCGGGTTCTCGGCCTGGCGGGCTGAAATTTGAGCCTCTTTTGTTCAGTGTCCTACAAATACCACCCATACTTCCGTGATATACAAATTGACAGGCGGACTTTCGGACTCCATGTCTAGCGGGTTCAAGATTGCAATTGTTTAGGGATGCTCATCCTATCTAACTTGATCTAAAAACATTATTTTCAAATACTAAATTATTAATATTAACTATTGATATTGTACAAATGAATTACATTAAATTATTAAATGATGTTAAATCGCTTATTTTTTAAAAAATGAAGGAAACAAAAGATTTTTTTTTTTTAATTCTATCACCACAAGCATACAAGGACCAATTTGAATTTTAAGGCCCTCTTGTTCATATGATAGCACAATTGCACTCCGCACAGTATATATTCGTTGATTTCAAATTATTCTAGGATATTAATTCTACCAAGTTCATTGAATAAGCAAAAATGCCAAAACAATGACCAATTTGAATTTTAAGAGCCTCTTATTGCTATGATAGGATAGTTGCACTTCGCACACTATATATTCGTTGATTTTAAATTATTTCAGAACAATAATTTGACCAAGTTCATCGATCAAGGAAATTTGCTAAAGCAAGCCACATAGTGCATTTGTGTCACATCGCCATAGAAATTATCAGGCGGATCTGCGGGCCAACTAGCTAAAAAATTCAATTATATTGTTATGTGTCCTCCAAAGAACAGTTGGAGTTCCACGATATACAAATTGACAGACAAAACAGATAACCAAGAACCAACCATACTTTAAACAGGCCGCAAGCAAGTTCCCAGAAGGTTCCATAGAGCAGAACCCATCGACCTTTGCACCAAACAATTTGATATACAAAGAAAAGACGTCGTCGCTTTCGTTTTCTCTTGCATCTGGTATATGTTCCCAATAGAAAATAACTGGGGCCATGCGATATATGGGGATTACACAGATATGGTCCAAGTTAAAGGAACATTCATTTGGATGCTGAACAAATATTACAGAGACACATGAGGTATTTTCGTTTTCTACCAAAGTTTGATATATATATATATATCCCCTTCTTCAGTTGATATGGAAAATTGCATTGTCCTCATTTAAGGTGAATTTGTTGTGTATCCAAAGATGTCGCAACATGTAGACAATGCTTGCCTTTTTTTGTAGATATGTTTCATACGACAACTCTGCCAACTCAGGAAGCACATTTTGTAATAGAGGCTGCCTAACCATACAATGAAAGGTTGTGTTTCCCATGGTTCGGATAACAATATTGACGCAATGTCCATATATATATGGACATTTTTCACTGCATCGTAGACAATCAATCGTATCATCACTTATCAAAGCGGAGGCAAAAGCAACGGAGTTACATTTTGCACATACAGGCTCAAAGGGGGTCGAGTACACATTGGTTGCAACTAAAAGACCTTCAACCTGGGAATGTGAGCAAAGGGATTAATACATTGAACAATATAATACAAAACTTCACCCCCCCTCCCCTTTAAAAATAAAATAAAAATTAAACAGGCGCAGTAATTTGTTGAAGGTTATTTCTATAAGCAAAGTGAGGATGATTTTGTGGATGTATATGCACAACAGTTGTAGAGATATCTAGTTTCTTCAGATCCTCTACTATATCTGCTCGCAACTCTGTTACAAACATTGCCTGGGTTGTCTGAAAGATCCTTTCTCTAGCATCCTTCTTCTTTGTTATATTTTTGAACAACATAAGTGGAATCGTCCCTCTATGCAATTGTTGTTCCATTGATGAAAACAAATCTGAATACGTATCGAACAATTGTAGTTGCAACATGGAACAATGCAATATTTGTGTAACTTATCCGACATACATGGAGATGAGAAAGTAAAGGACAAAATTGAATATGAAAAGCGGTACCATTTCCTTGTCGTTGTCTGACTCTCCATCCTTTATATGGAGAATGTGTTGCGAGCCAAATTTTCTCGCCAATGTGACAGCAGCCCCAATCGTTCCGATTGGGTAAATATCAGTGCTCTGTGCAAGTTGGTTGATAGTCGAGTCCGGGACAAAACGATATTCTGAACAAACATCGGGAATTTTTTCCACAATGCTTGTTTCGTTGAGAGAAATAATTCGATCGCAATCACCACGGTCATATATTGTTTTGGGAAATATATTAAAATTTGTAATGTATATCCCATTACGTGGCAATATCTTTTCTGCATGTTTCTAGACAAGTTGTGGAGGAATAGTCAGTGTCACTGTCATCATGGCCTCCTTGTCTGTCATGTCAGCATGCATAATGGATCTACTTTTGTTTTCCTTGTCCAAGTAGGTGCTATAGACAACCATTATGTCCCCGATGAACACTTGTCCAGTTTGGCGGTTGTTCAAGCTCTCTATTGACAGTACCTTGGATGTCACAACTCTAGATCTAATGACATTTTTTGAACAGGAAAACTAAAGTGAATGGTAGTGTTCTACAAGTACATGTATAGTTTTGATGAACTATGGAGCCAACGTTTCGCAACCACACCTCTTAGTCTGCAGAACATGCATCACGTTCGGTGTCTCGCTTGTACTTGTTGATACTTCTTGTGAGCTGCAAACCATGTATTGCAGACGACATCGACATATCCGCCATGCCATAGATGACTATATAGCCCACTGAATTTGTTTAGTAAACATAGTAAGAGCAGAGCGTATGCATCTTTACCTTTGGCCTTGTCGGTCTACCGATGTCTAGGATGAATGACTGCTCATGCCCGTGTCACTAGTCCAACTTTTTCTGATGCAAGCATGTGCAGATGAACATCAAGACTAAACAAACATATGCATTGTATATTGTCCATCGGAAGGACCAAATAACTAAAAAACTGTATGCATCTGATTTTTTTAACTGGACAAATGTTTAACAGTAAACAAGGTGTGAGCGCGAGGCACCATGGCCAATCTGTATATCGCGAACCCCAGAAATCTAGGGGAGCAATCTTCAACCTGCCAGCCTGACACCTGCAATCGAGAAAGTTGGTAACTATGGAATAAGGTAGAAGCATGACCACATATGTCAATCCGTTAGTCCGCCAACCGATGCATGAAGGAATTTTCGGAAAGCACACTAGGCAGATGAATTAAAAAACAAAAGGGATAATAGAAAATGGAAAAAGTAGAAATAGGGAGCGTAGAAAGGCCCATTACTACGAAGTCATCGTTTTCAAGTCTAATATTATATGCCCCCACCCGGTTTGTATATTTAATTTACCAACACACTTGGTATACCTTTTAGAAGATTGTACCACATAACCCTCTGTTGTTGCACAAAACAATTCATCTCCTTGTCCAAGCAACTTGTTTTTTCCAAGGCAACAACGTCGAATATGCAATGGGCATGAAGGCAAGTTAGTATGAAGACAAACATCTAAAAGAAAGAGAAAAATGTCTATTTACCCACCAAAGAGTCCTTCGTCCTGTCTAGCCATTATTTTTGTTTAAATGCAACAATGCAGTGCAAACACAACGGACATGAACTAGCTTAGTATGCAGGAAGGAATGCATGTAACCAATATAACTTACCATGTAGGAAGGCACACAACTAGTTTAACACATATATATCTCATAAATGAAATATAAAACAACGCAATATGAAACAACAGTACAAGCATGCACCTTTCTATATCTTATTCAGCCGATGCAATCAAGACTCCCTTGTTTTCTCCAGTTACTCTGTTTGTTTGAATGTGGGAACACAGAAAATTCAATGAACATCAATGGAAGTTGGTATTCACCGGAGAACAAGCAATATGTACATACAACAAAATTGACTCAACGAACATTCTAGAAAGGCAGAAACATGAACCTTTGTGCTTCTCTATCCATGGTTGTAAACGTGTAGATTTTTTTTCCCTGCCCAAAATATATTTCAAGGCACAAAATATCATGCAATTACATGGCCATAGCTAAATGATTTCTGGTTTTCCCTGGCAATTTATCCAGATAAGCCCTTTAACCATGTTCTTTATCCTCTACACAGACTGCTATTGCCACGATACAAGTTCTCAGTTTTCTGTGGCAAACTACCCAGACATTCTTCCAGACATCAAAATATAATCTTGCAAAATCTTTGTTGCACATATCATATTTCAAGCACAACACAAATTGTATCGTGCCCACACTAGTCTATGTAGAGGAGAAAAAACATGTAATGTCATATCCGCACATCTGACAATACATGGTTTATAAATTTAGCCTGCATACATATGATTTATTCCAACAAAAAAACAACGGATATTGGAAGTTCACAAATAATCCTCGAACAATTTTGCATGCAACTATTTTCTTTCATGGCAGGACTGGAGCACCAGCAAAATCTCACAGAGTAACAGATATCGGCCTCGATAGACATGGCAAATAACACAACTGCATGTCGACTCGTGGGTGCAGGGGCTAAACACCGTAAAGCGCCCCCCAATAATAATAATAATAATAATAAAAAGAAAAAAGAAAAGCTCCAACCACCGTCGCTACACCCCAATCCTGCAAGGCCGAATCAAACAAAAGAAAACAATAAGGAACAAACCAACGAGAAAGCACGAACAGGTCGAACTGCACCCCCAGGGCCCCAAAGCGCAAACCCCAGCCAAACAAACAAAACCAACAACCCACGAACCAACGAATCAACAAGAACCATTGAGCCAGTGAATAACATATGTATCTCCAACGATTACGAAACTGCAACCCAAGCACAGAAGGAACCAGAAACATACAAGGAACATGCAACTACAAATAAGCAAACATTTTTACTTGCAAACTGCAAACACTGAACAACAAACAAGGAATACAAAATGAAACTATGGCATCGAAACTTACTCGAAAACGATGAAATGCAAAAACGCAGGTCGAATCGCGAGCAAAACAACAACAAGCAACAACCAACAAACCAACGAAGAAGAAGCACTCACCGAACCAGTAAACAATGTATGTAGCTTCAACGATTATGAGGATGAAACATACAATGGCAACAACCGACTAACCAATGAAGAAGAAGCACTCACCGAACCAGTAAACAATGTATGTAGCTTCAATGGTAGAACAAGGATGAAACATACAATGACTATTGAACTGGAGGTGGACAAACAAGACTGTGCAAATTCACTATAACTGTATAGAAAATTTCGAGGAAAAATGTACTCCCAGAAGCGTATTTATATAAACATTTAAGATTGTCAAGTTGTCTAAGGACCTCGCGGTATGCAAACATTTAAGCTATCAGGGGTGTTGGAGGACGTCACTTCATGTAAACATTTACGATGTCAGGCCTATTGAGGCATCTCGGAATAAGTGTCAATACATTTCAACAAATATACATCCACCAAAGACGCTATAAACTTTGGAATTCTCAATCACTACAAAGCTTGGATATCAAAACATTTCAATATGCTTAGTACATATCAAAACTTACGGATATATTCGGCTAGCAGAAAATGCTAATACAAACATTCGAACTAATGCTAGCATTAATCGACCTTCAATCAATATAGAGGAAAAATATATGATTAAAAAATATTGTCCACGAGAAAAAGTTTGGATATGTTGCCATATAGTACATTGGGAATAGCGAAACCAGCAATAAGACCTCCAATCTCTTATCCAATCATATCAATACATATATGTTACTTTTTATTATATAAAAATATATGCTTTTAATTCCATAGCTCCAACAATAAGTATTGTGCAAATATTTCGGGTCAAAGAACAAACTAATATGTAGTCAACGCATTATCGATCCTATAGTCCCTACATGGACTAATAATAGTGAATCAACTTATATTCCTAAATAACAATTAATTGATTATCATCACAACTTATTAACAACTCAATTATAATAAAGTTTACCACATTCATATATATATACAACTTGAATAAACCTAATGATTAAAAACATATGTTTTCTCCTTAGAAATCATAAATTCATACACCAATTTAATATCTAAATTAACTATCACCTTAAAAAAACTTATTATTATTATTATTTCCATTTTTATTGCCTTCATTTATTCATATTCTATGCTTCTACTTTTTTGTAATTCATTTATCACTCCACTCCACTTTCTAGATGCTTGGTGACATCACCACATTCATTATTCATTTTTCATTTATTTTTGGACTCTGGACTCGCGAAGGTTCGTGAAAGCAATTCACTTTCGTGGGTTTCAAAGCACACGGTTTTCATCGAAATTTTACAGCTGGAGGAGGCCCAACAACTTTGCTATAAAAGTTGCCAGGCAGAAGATACATTGAGTGGAGATAAAATGAGACTTTGTTCGAGGTTCTGAAGTTCTTGCTTTGGAATGTATTTTGAATTGGGTGAATTCAAGGATAGGCAGGGAATGATGCAATTGTGGATTATAATTTTTGTTGGGTGGTTGAGATGGCTATTTAGCATCGCCTAGGACAGCTTGAGGTAAATGAAACAGTAACAGATTCCGTTAATTTACCAACTGCTCTAGGAATTACCTGCATAGGCAATTTAGCAGCTTTTACTGCAATTTTGTTTTGAGTGGGTGTTTCTAAGGATTGGCATGGAAGCCGATTGATGAATCGGCTCTTTATTTTAGAGTTAATTGCTGTTTGGGATGGTTGTTTGCATCTGTATTGGGGAAGATGTCATCATCTCACAAAGCCTTATGAGAGAGACCCTATTATGCCTTTAGAAGTGATAGTTTTGGAAATAGTGTGCACTGTAACAGGCATAGCAGGAACTTTGGGTGTAAGGCTTTTGGGAGATGGATATATGGTGAGATGCAAGGGCTAGTTTGGGTAAAATGAGGAATTGATTCGGTTAAAACGCACAAAAATGTA
>JZKD02S1807671.1:0-11694 GCA_000966675.3 Picea glauca | reverse complement strand
AAATCATTATTCTTGTTTCTAGACATGCAATTATTAAGTTTTAATGCTAACAACCCATAATGCAAGAAGTTTAATACTTGAGTTAATATGTTGCACTCATGGAAGAATGTATCAAAAACACAATTACACCCACACGTTTGAATAAAATCTAATCTTCAACAAAGCATTTGCTGGCAATTAGTAGAAAATGAAGTTTAGTAGTTAAGTTAATATGTTACAGTCATGGAAGAATGTATCAAGAACATAGTTACACGCACACGTTGCAATAAAATCTAATCTTCAACAATGCATTTGCTGACAATTAGTAAAACATCATGGTTTTGCAACAATGGCACTTCTTTGAAACCAATTTGCGCTTACAAAAATTGCCTTCCGCCTTTCTATTTTCCCACTCTTTTATTCCCTCTAGTTTCTCTTCCTGGTTACTTAATAGTTTTTTTCCCAAAAATGCCTTGCTCCGCAGATTTGCGGATTCACGCGTTTCCAATGACTGCTTCCCCTTTCTTTAAATTGACCCTCTATTGTTCCTTGTCCCACAATTGGCACCTAGAGTTCTGCGATATACAAATTGACAAGTGGACTTGCACGCTGGTCGGGTCAACATTGCACTTCTACTTTTCCATGACCTCCAAACAACATTCGGAGCTCCGCGATATACAAATTGACAAACGGGCTCCAGGGATGGGGGGCTCAAGATTGCCTTAGCCGGTTGCCTCGCTAATAGAATGCCTCAGAGTTCGCCGATATACAAATTGACAGACGAAGCATACAAACAAGAACCAAGTAAACTCGCGGCTCGTGTTCCTGGTCGCTGTTTTTTGTTTCCGCCAACTTCAGAATTCTTTCCAAGTATATATCTTGCCACGAAAATGGGATATCTATTACAGATGTGAATATATTGGTCCTTGTTTTTCCATCTTCTATACTTGGCCAAATATATGTTTCTCTTTTCCCTAAAATTTATCTTTTTCGTTACTTATTCATTCTTTCGAAAATGTATGGTTGAGCAAGTGGGTGGTCTTGCGGGTTCACAGCTGCACTCGTGCTCTTTTATCGCGACACCAACCAAATGCTTCCCCATTCCATACCCAAAAACTTCTCCAACCATGAATTTCTGGTAGGCGGTCTCTACATTGGACTTATGTTGTTCCATGGTCTGCGAACAGAAACGTCACTTCCATGATATACAAATTTTCAACCTTTCTTAGATTATACCCTCTTTCGTATTACAGTCCACCTGTCATGCCCTCTCCCATGGTGCACATTTTTTCACTGAAAACTTCAGAGAAATACAATTTATCCATCGAGTCCTCGCATATTTAGTGGAACTATTGTCACCCCATTTTGAAGCTCGTCTGTTCCTTTTTCCATACTTTGCCATTTGTTCAAATTTCTTTGGCGGATCGTCGGTTTGGCGAGTTGAAGAAATATTCAGTTCTTAGTCGTTGTTTCCTGTGCATGTGCCCCTTTGCAATTAGCATTTGGCAATTATATATAAGATCTTATTGCTACGCATGCAATTAGCAATTTCCCTATTCCATACTTAGCCACTTTTCTGGAATTATGCAAATATACAAACCGACCGTTGAACTGCCCCATCCTGATCTCTTTCGTTTTACACATTTTGCACTCAAAAATTCCGAAACATGAAATTTAACCGTGCAAAACTCGGTTGTCCTGACTATCCACGTAACCCTTTTTCAAATCCCGCTCGACTGCTTTTCAGAGCTTTCCATTCTTTCCTTGCTCTCTGTCGTCTATGTCACCTTCACACTTGTCTATAATAAAAGAAAATAAAAAGTTATATATATATATACATATACATATACATATCTTGTTTCTAAATATGGAATTACTGTCATTTAATTCTAACATGTCATCATGCAGAAACTGTATAGATTGGCATTGATGGGCGAAAGGCTCTAGGACATCTCGTATTGATGCGCATTAAACCAAAATTTGCGGGGGGATTATATTATCCCTTCCAAGTGTTCATTTCAAAATCATGAAATCATGTTCACACGTGTGGCCTTCACACATTCACAAAACCTCCATTCCTTAATTGCTCTTCGTCGTACCCGCCACCTTCGCATTTCTAAATATGCAATAAATAAACTTTATTGCTAACAGTTTATCATGCACCACCAATACAGATTGTCATTAATCAGCGAAAGGCTCGAGGAGCTTTCCCATTCATAAGCATTTAACCAAGATTTAGCGAAAAGTTACATTATCGTCTCTAATTGTTCCTTTAAACCATCATCTACAACAAAGAAACCTTCTCATAAACCTATGGCATCATCTCGACAACAGTTCTGTGGAGATATAGTGAACATCTTCGGCACGAGGACTAGAACTTCCACTGGTCCAGGGCATTTTCTTATTACTCAACCTCTGTCGCAGAGAACCAAGTAATTTGGACCTCCGGGATTGCTCATGCAAGCTGTGTCCCTAAGGTTTTTTATTGTAAGGACTTGGTCTCTTGGTGCGTCGATAAATTTATTGTAGAGAAAATAATTATTCCACTGCAGGACCGCTCTGTTGTTTCTTTGTCACCACAGGTCTTCCTCCAAATGCTGAAATTTCCATAGCCAACATTGACGTTCAGAGGAGAAGATTGCAAACAATTCCTAGCAAAGCGTAATAATGGATTGGACCTCTTGCCCATTTTTTTCGAAAACCCGAATCTAGTTCCTGAAGATATTACAAGCATGCAGGTTAGTTCATTTAGAAATCCATTTCGCGAAATTGCATGGCTGTTTACAAGAATAACGAGACATGAGTCCACAACTATTGTTTCTCGCATGGCTCTTTATATTTTGTATTTCACAGTCAACGAACAAGCCATTTTTTATTGGGGCAGGTTAATTTCCCATGAAATCTCTTCCCAATTGTCAAGCTACAAAAGGGAAAATAAATTTTATATGTCATCCTATTTAGTTTTTGCAATAGCCCATTCCTGTCGGTTTTTGCAATTGTCTCTGTCCAAGAATGTCAACTGCGAATTCCACCCAGTAACGTTCTAGTACTACGCCTTGTGGAAGCACAAGGCTTCCCACTATTTTTATGAGGTTTTTAATGTCTTCCTATCTGTTTTCAAAATTTTGTTGTTAGGAGAATATGCTCCCCGCATATATGAACAAGCAACTAGTTTTTTGGACAAGAAGGGGACACTCGAACATTTGGATAATTACACTATCATAAGAATTTTTGGCTCCATGGAACAACCTGCTCTCCTTCCATGTCACATTACGGAAATAATGTTTGTTGTAGAAGTAGCACGTCAATATAGCTACTGGTTCCATCTGTTCCAAAGGAAGAAAAAAAACAGTTCATTCCTCTGCCTTGGAAAATAGGGGAGTTCGTGTTGAAAAACGTCAACAAAATTGACGATTTTGCAGCACATTCTATCATCTCCAACATGAGATATGATGAATACATAAGAGGATTCGACCCCTATGATATTTTTAGACAACATTTACAAACACTTGGCCTTGGAAATTGTTTTGTAAATAAACAACTGCCCAAAAACAGAGACAGTGGTGTCAATGGTCCTGCCTCTGACGTTGGAGACGTAGAGATAGTGCAAAGTTGCACTAAATTGTACACGCAACAGAGGAAAGGCCCCAGTGACAAGAGTGTTCAATCCGCAAATACCACTCCAAAAAGTACGACATCCCGGAGCATCACTCCAACGACCCATCACAACAACAAAGAAACCCAGATTTCTTCAAACAAAAGAGGAGATAACGTCCCTCCTCACTCTAAAGTTGATAGTTCTCACAAGCTTATAGTACATAAGAAGAGAAAAAAAAATGTGGGGTAGGCGGAAGAGCCAGAAATTCAGAGTGAGAACATGGAACTTGACATTGATCTGGATACCATGATCTGCTTCCTTGATCAGCCTGGAGATGCCATCCACGATAGCCATCCAATGGACATATCCGTTACCCAAAATTTTGACGAAGTTGAATCCTTCGTGTTCTAGAGCGTTGTTTTTGATAGCTGGAACAAAAAATTGATAATTGAGAAAAAAAATGTTAAAAATAAGAAAGGAAAATCTCCAGGGATGATTTTAGGGGCTAAATTTCGCTCATGGGCTAATTTTCCATGGTTTTTCCAAAAACGAGATTCGCTATTTTAAAAATGATTCGCCCAAATTCTATAGGATAAAATTATTTTACCTTAAAAATCGCCAAAATTTTATAAAAATTATATAAAATACTTAGAAATTTGAATATTTTTACAAAAATAACGCCAAACATTTGTAGTTGACATTTGAAGAATTAGTAATATTCGCCAAGGTTTCTACATTTTAAAATAAATTTCCATCCTTAAAACCATCCCTAAAAATCTCGTTCAGAGGTTCACGTTGCCAACATGCGGCCGTCCCAGATCTTTCAACTTCACACCGCGATCGGAGAAGCACTTCTTGATTCCATTGGAGGCATCGAGACCGAGAATGCCAGACTGAAGGATTAAGTCAAGGAATTGGAAGACACTTTCATTCCTATGCCATTGCTTGTCAATTCTTTGGCAATAGCCATGCTTGGCACCCCTCCACCCAATGTAAATGCATCCTCCACCCTTCTCGCATATTGTAAAGGATATGTGGAGAACAATATCAAAAAAAGAATGGAACTGGTTATCGAGGCGTGGAAAATATCACAAACCATCACTTCCCTTGGAACTAGGGAACATAGCTTGCTCGAGCTTTTGCAGGCAAAATTAAAAGATGAAGACAAAATCTTTTTAAAAATGGTCATCCCTTTTGGCAAGATTGTCAACAATATGACAGAAACAAAAAGAAGAGAAGAAGATCTTCCATGCAAAAACCAGATCAGCCAATTGAATGCATGTTGGAAAGAAAAAGTAAAGAACCTGCATCTCATTGTTCAATCATGTGAACAAGCCATATCGAAGAAAGACAAATTATTCACAAAGCTGTCAAATATAGACTTAGCCGGGAAAACCAACGACTTCCAAGACCCCCACTTAATCGCAAACTCCCTGCCCTTAACCAAGCAAGAGTTCGATAAACAGGTTGTTATGTTTAAGACCTTGTCTCTGGAAAAATTTTACAACATCCTTCAATTTGATCAAGCTCACGTCCACGACTGGCTAGTCAAATATGCAGTACAGAATGAGGAAATTTATCAAGCTCTCTCAAATATTTCTATCGACTTTCGGGAATTAGAAAACGATCTTTTCAACATAAAAATCCGGAATGAGATCAACTTCACCCCAATGAGAGGCTACATTGAAACAGGCCGTCGACGAAAGGCAATAGGCAGTTGTCGGCATTCCAGCAGTCGTGGAGGACATCCTTGAAACCGCAGTCGTCGACGACATCAATGAAATGACAACCGCAAACAAATAGCCAAAGGGCTCATATGTACCCTCACTGTAAGTTTACTCATCACATCCTTCTTTGTTTATCAACCCAGTTATTCCAGTTTCTTAAATACAGATGTATAGGGAAACACTTATACATTTCCATTTATTTTCTTTTGCAGCTATTGCACTCTATCTTCTTTCCACAATTATGTTTCTTGTACATATTTCTCTAATGGTCTATGGGAGCCCCAATCCCAGTCTACATGAAAAACACATTGAAATTCCGGTTTATGTGTAACAGATTTTAATTTTTTTGTATATTTCAAAATTTCCAGTAGTATGTAACAAACTTTTATTTTTTGACAGATTTCAAATGAAAATGCATTTAAATTTTTATATGTTACAGACTCTATTCTTATCTTTCACCACTCTATATGACAAATTCATTTAATTTTTAATATGTTACAGACTTTTATTCTTATCCTTCACTAGTCTATATGACAAATGCATTTACTCTTTTATATGTTACAGAATTTTCTTTTTTTATATATTTCAAAATAAATGGTGCTCAATAATGCAAGCGTCATTTACTTATACCCCATGTTCACAATTGCATTTAATTTTTTATATTTCTTATCTCCTATTAATTTTATGTCATCATATATTTTTATCTTTCACCAATCCATATGGAAAATGCATTTAAATTTCCAAATTTATTTTTGCACCGTCAACAATTTTTTGACTTTGTTATATACTTTCGAAAAAAAATAGGTTTGCTATATACTTTCAAAAAATAGATGGTGCTCTGCCTGCCAACCGTCATTTACTTTTTCCCTATCTTCCATGATATACATGTTGCGCACAACATTTCTGCGATATACATTTTGCATCGAACACTTCGTTTCATTTACAATTCGACCCCATTTTCCACAATTTACTTTCTAACCTTGTTGACAGGGACTGCGCTGCCACACAACCTTGTTATTTAAAATAATTTGTTAGTGATCCATAAAAATGTAGATTTTACTAGTGTTATATTAGTATTATATGTCTTTAAATTTTAAACCAACTTGTTTCTTTATATTTAAGAAAAATAAATTTTAATTAATCAAAAACAATTTTAAATTTTATTTCAAGACCAATTTTTTTTTACAATAAATATATTTTATATTTTATTTTATTTATACCAATAAAATTAAAAAACAAAACTACTAACTTTAAATTCGTACACACTTACTTAATATGAACAGGGTGAAAAAAATAAGAATTTGGTTTAAAAAAAAATAGTTTCAAACTTAAGCATGTTGAATTTTAATTTTGATTTTTTTTTTTAATATTTATGAAATTTTTATTTAAATCATACAAACTTACTTTTTTTTTTTTGACAAGAACGGTTATGTTGCATTAATCGGCTTTCTGGCAAGCCAGAATCAAAAGGTTACATATCTGGAGAAGGTTGGTGACCTCTAACAATGCTGCCAACCTTCTTGTGAATGTCTTGGGAAACCAATCCCATCTTCTTCTTGAGCTAATTCGAGAAAATGACAAAATTTGCATACATGAGTAAATACTCACAAATTGTGAGCATAGTAGGAGACAGAAGCAAAGCATTAAACCGGGGGGGATGAATATTTCCCCTTAATGTAGGGATCCAGCTTTTTCTAAGAACCTAAAGAAATGTTGGAGGCCGCCTCCTTTTCTCTACGCGCTTTATTAGTCTTCCGCCCTCGGGTAAGGGGTGGAGACGGAATTGATTTGTCTTCAGTTTCAGAAGTTTCCACAGAGCCTCTAGAGGGGACTGAAACAACCAGACCGACAGAGGCAGAAGGTTCTGGAACTGAAGCCCGAGTTTCTTTTGCTACCATTGTTTCTGGGGGGGTGGAATCCGGAAGGCTTTCATCTGCCGGGGGATCTTCCTTAACTGTTGTTTCTTCTGGATCTAGGGCTTCATCATCCTTCAACGCATCAAAGCTGTTTATATTTTCTAGAGTTGCCTCTTCCGTATGGGTGGCCTTTGGGGCCTGGGCTAGCGGATCCTTTCGCCTTGGCTGCCGTCGTCGGTTAGTTACTGGCTGAAAATCATCTTCTTTGATTGGTCCCGGCTCCTCAGAGGTTTTGGGGCAGCTTTTTGCGAAATGACCGTAAGCATGGCACCGAAGGCACTTAAAAGGAATCTGCTTGTAGTCCAGCTCTTGGATATGGCTCCATTCCTCCAGGGAGAGCTTAATGGCGTCCGGAAGTCCTTTCTCGAGATTAACCTCAACGCAAATACGCGCGCAAGTAAACTGATCCCCCCTCGGCTCCGCCCTGTCCAGGAAACACCCAAGCTTATTTCCAATGTCCTCCAGAGAGCTTATCCCCCAGAGATGCAAGGGAAGGTGAGGCAACCTAACCCAAATAGGGGATGTTGTGATATCGGCTCTGGGGTTGAAGTCAAGAGTCCAGGGGGCTAAGAACAACCCTCTCGCCCCCATGAAATAGGGTCCAGATCTGAACACTAGATCACGGTCCACTTTCCTCATGAAGCTGAAGACAAAAAAACCCCTGCCTACTGCACACAGAGAAACCTCTCCCTGTATCAGCGTCTTCCATCGATCATCCATCCATGCCTCCACTGTTTTGGGGCTTGGCCATAACCCCGTAAAATTTTCGATGAGGGCATTTTCTGCTAGAAGGAGGGCAAGCTTGCAAGGGTCCTCTGGAGATAGCTCCAGAGAAGGGATCTACTCCATCTTCTTAACAAACTTAGATGAGAGAGAAGACTTGGGTTTAGGTCCTGCTGAGCAGATTAACGTTTTGAAAACTCCCAGGGGATCTTTTTCCAACTCGGCGAACAGGTCTGGGGCCATCGTTGTAGGCGGTGACTACCAGCCAAGTCGCAAAGGCCACTTCTCCAAAACGCATGGAGGAAACCGCCGGCGAGAGGCGATCTGCGGCCCTGTATTGAACGCGCCCCTGCAATCAAACCCAAAACGCATGCGTCGAGAGGGACGCTTTGATACTCCGATCCGCGACCCTGTATTCACCCTGGTCGCTGCTACATTCGACTGCAATCAAACCCAGATCAGAGGCGGCTAGGGTTTAGGCCCTAGTCGCGTTGCTTCCGTCTCGCTTCATCCGGCTCACAAACCGAAAACACAACTGGACATCAAAGCAAGTTGCTACGTAGGAACCCATACAAACTTACTTAATATGAACAGGATAAAAAAATAGGAATTGGTTTAAAAAACAAAGAAACTAGTTTCAAACTTAAGCATGTTGAATTTTAACTTCTTTTTTTATATATATTTTTGAATTTTTTATTACTTTTTGTTGAATTTATGTTTTTAGAATTATTTTTTTTCAAACTTACTTTAGTTTTTTAGAATTTAGATTTTTTTTTTTTTTTTTGAATTTTGAATTAATTTTTTGGTTCAAACTTATTTTA
This sequence comes from Picea glauca, assembly GCA_000966675.3. Classification (NCBI taxonomy): domain Eukaryota; kingdom Viridiplantae; phylum Streptophyta; class Pinopsida; order Pinales; family Pinaceae; genus Picea; species Picea glauca. Next base: position 2,930 of record JZKD02S1807671.1, on the reverse strand, counting down.
TGTTAGTTGGCTAAAGACTAATGTGAAGTAGGTTGTCTATCTTATTCTAAGAAATGTAAGAGATTAATTGAGTTTCTTTAAGTGCTTAAAAAACACAAAGAGAGGTGTTCCAACATCACTATAGTTTTGATGACTTAGTAAGTTAGGAAGGTCGATATTTTGATAAATATTTTGAAATTGTGATCTATGGGTATACTTAGGGCACTCTAAGATAAAGTGATTGTCATCTTCAACCCTCTTAGTGTCTCAAAGATGAGAGATTCTTTCATCCCATAGTGTTCTCGAAATTGTCCAATGCCTAGTGTCACTATTGATTTTTTTCTTTACGCCACTTAGAAAAGAGATATATTTTTTATCTTCTAGGTTAGGGCTAATCACCTCCTTATAGTATCTTAATTTTCTTTTATCTTCTAATTCTTTATTGCACCACAATTTCTCCTTAAATTTAGATGTAACAATATTTTTAATATTATCATATTCTGCAGAATGGTTTCTTCCTTTATTCGCCAATGATTTAACGAGGACTTGACATCTTTATGCCATCCTCGCTTGAGCCACTAGTGGTTTTGGATGGATTTTAAAGAAATTTTGAGGAGCATCTTGTCATCCATGTTGTTTATCTTGTTCTTGTACATTAAGTACCTAATCATAGACATGCTCTCCAATGGGGGAAAGTTACGCTTCTATGAGGAGGATAATATAGGGTGTATTTCTTTTACTTTTGAGATTATAAGTTATAAAATTCTTTTGGATTTACTATATCTTTCTCCAAGATTCTCTAGAGATATTGCAACCCCACATTTCACATCCATACAATATAATAGGAGTGGCAAGAGTTTCAAAGAGGATTTTTTTCTTATCCCATAGCCAAAAGTCCACTAATTTACAATCATTTTCAAGCCCATAGTAAGCTTTCCACCCTCCATTTATCATTTCCTCAATATTATAGTTCCAATTGAGCTTGTGATGAATATTGGTTCTCAGATACTTGTATGAAGGTACTTCCTCCAAGTTGTTGTTGTTATAAACAAAAGTATCGTAGGTGATTTTTTTGGATTTAATTATCATAACCTTTGTTTTGTCAATGTTCACAATCATACCCATCTTAGAGAAGACGTCCTTGAGGATTCTTAGTTGCTTACCAAGGTCATATGGACTTCTCACTATAAGAACAATAACATCGGTGTAAAGAAGAAGGATGATGACTATACCAACAAGAGTCAAGATGGCACAACCTACATCTTTCAAACAATCTTCTAACTTGTCAATGTATATGCCAAAAAGGGTAAGGCACATGGGATGACCTTTCTTGACTCCTATATTATAGTGAATTTCTTCCGACCAACCCTCAATGTTCTTAACATTGGAAATAACGTTATCATACAACCTTATCGCAACAACTCTCAACTTGAATTGAAATTTTATCTCTTCTAACCTATTCCAAAGGTTAGTTCTGGGCACTGTGTCAAAATCTTTTCTAAAGTAAAAATAACAACAAAGGAGATTGGTTTTATTAATGTGACACTCATTTGCAATTATCCTAAGTGTAACAAGGTGGTCCAAGATCGAATGATAACCTCTAAATCTGGCTTGGCATTTAGCTCGTTTTTTGTATCTTTCTAACCATACAATGATCTTATTTTCCAAAATACTTATGTATATCTTAGCTAAACTGGGCCTAATCATAATGGTCATATAATTAGAGAGTTTGCTTTTATCCCTACTTTTAAAAATAGGTNCTCAATGTTCTTAAAATTGGAAATAACATTATCATACAACCTTATCGCAACAACTCTCAACTTGAATTGAAATTTTATCTCTTCTAACCTATTCCAAAGGTTAGTTATGGGCACTATGTCAAAATCTTTTCTAAAGTAAAAATAACAACAAAGGAGATTGGTTTTATTAATGTGACACTCATTTGCAATTATCCTAAGTGTAACAAGGTGGTCCAAGATCGAATGATAACCTCTAAATCTGTCTTGGCATTTAGCTCTTTTTTTGTATCTTTCTAGCCATACAATGATCTTATTTTCCAAAATACTTATGTATATCTTAGCTAAACTGGGCCTAATCATAATGGTCATATAATTAGAGAGTTTGCTTTTATCCCTACTTTTAAAAATAGGTACAATGAGGCTTTGAGTCCAAGGTTTAGGGAATCCCTGCTTGACTGCTAAATTGAAGAGCTTGTGTATGTGAAGGATGATGATAGGCCCTCCCATTTTTAAGATTTCAGCTTGTTATCCTTTGATGTCCTTAGCTTTCTCTTTTGTGAGTAGCTTAAACCCAAACTTTATGTCTTCTATAGAGAAAAATACATCCTCTATAGAAAATTTTGGAATGTTGTCTATGACATTAGGGGATTCATAAATATTTTTAAGATAGGAATTCCAGTACCCTAGGGGAATCATATTATTTTCTTTAGTTCCATGAGTCAAAATTTGCCTCCAAGACTTGTTAGGATCTACCTTAGATAGGTGCAAAAGTTTCTCTTGCTTCTTCTTAATGTAGTTTTTTTTTTCCATTTTAATTAGGGCTTTGTATATATTTATCTTATCATATTTTAAGGACTCATTAGAAGCATCCCTAATGGATTTTTTTTAAATTTTACACTCGTTATTATACCAAGGGTTGGTTGCTTTGTTTTCTTTTTACATAACACCTCAATAGAGAATTTGTTAATGGAAGTAGATATGGTTGTTGTTAAATTGTGATAGAGGTCTTCAATATTGTTCTTAAGTGGTAGGGGATTTAATTAACTATTTAAGTCCTTTATGAAAAGATCAACTTTATTTTTCACCCACATAAAGAGGAAATTGGTATCGCTCTATTTTCACCCACCTGTGACATTTAAGTGGTTGTACCTGGAAACAACACCAATACATGTAACCTACATAATGATACCCATCACATCATGACATGGCCAT
>JZKD02S1807660.1:72471-96511 GCA_000966675.3 Picea glauca | reverse complement strand
GATATTTAAATCATGCTCCTGGATCTTGGTAAGCCAATGTGCAAGCTTTCCTGAAAGATATGTCTATGAGAGAAAAAACTTGACAACAGGTAAAAGGACCTTTACCAATGTATGCTTACCTAATATGTAGTGGTGAAACTTTTCAGCGACTTTAACAAGAGTGAAATCATGCTTCTCAATAAAAGAATATTTAAATTCATCATTAGACAAACTTTGACTCATGTAAGCCACTATTTTTTCATTTCCTCGGTCATCATTTTGCATAAGGACAACAAAAACTACCTCCTCAATGGAATTAGTATATATCGTGAATTCCTTCTCAAAATCCAGCTTCACCAAAACCGGTGTAGAACTGATTGCTTATTAATCCCTTCAAAATCATTTTCAACATAATCTGTCCAAGAAAAAGAATGATCTTGCTTAAGCAGATTATGAATTGGCTTGACCATCACCACAAAATCTGGAACAAACCTACAAACGAAGTTAATAACCCCCATAAAGGCTTGAAATTCTTTCTTGGAAGTGGGAGCATGAAGATTAAGGATAACAACAATCCTTTCAGGGTCAATGCTTATTCCTGAATCGGAGATGATGTGTCCAAGGAGCTTGCCCTTGGTAACACCAAAAATGGACTTGGAAGGATTTAGAGAAATGCCAAATTTCCTACATCGCATGAGAACTTTTCTCACATGACCAAAATGATCTGATCGGATTTTTGAGTAAACTGTTAAGTCATCAAGGTAGATCTGAATGATCTTACCAATCAAATCATCAAAATCTAATTGCATAGCTCTTTGAAAGGTGGAACCTGCATTAGATAAGCCAAAAGTCATATGTTCATAAGCAAAGGTACCCAAATGAGTAATAAAGGTGGTTTTATATTTATCTTCCCTTTTTACCTTGATTTGATTGTGACCGGAAAACCCATCAAGTAAGGACATCATTTGCGACCCTGTAACTTGCTGCAAAATCATTTCCATGTTAGGGAGAGGGAAGTGGTCTTTTATACTAGCTAAATTTAATGCGCAAAAATCAACACACAATCTGATCTGACCAGTTGTTTTCCGAATAGGAACCAGATTTGAAACCCATTCAGAATATTTGACCGGAAAGATGATTCCAACCTTCAAGAGTTTTTCAAATTCCTTTCGAATAGTTGCTTCTAGCGCAGGGTTGATAGGTCTTTTTTTTTCTTGACTGGTTTTATGCCTTCCTAAATGGGGATGGCATGATGTATAAGACAATGATGAAAAACACCAAGATCCTCATAAGACCAAGCGAAAACATCTTTAAATTCACCAAACAGCTTGACAAACTTCACTTTTTCTTCATCTGAAAATTTGGCACCTATTTTAACATTCCTTGGAGTCTCGGGTGTCCCAATGTTCAAGGAGATGGTTTCACCCACCTTCCTTCTCGTCTCTTTTTTCTTTTTTTTCTCCTTGTTTCCTACATCACTAGAAGAAAATGAACTCTCTAGAGGAGTCAAGCCTTTAGGAATATTGCTATTTTCTATGGATATAATATCCTTCGGCTTAAAAGGTTCATTTTGAATAAACGCACAAATTCTCTCATCGTTAGGGAAGGCCTGCCAATATTCTATATTGTCAGGGATATGCGGACGATATAGGGATTGTTAGGTACAATCAGGTCGGTGTGGATGAAGTTGCCAATTAGGGGAGGCTGCAAAAACTTCTAACCAATCAACCATTGAGTTTAAATCCCTCTTAACATGAGTGATGTTGAAAGGTAAAAGGTTTGAGATAAGTTCCCAAACAATTTGGGTGTATCGTTTCATCAACTTGTTGCTAGGAGAGTAAATTTTACGCACAAGATTCACAACAAGTTCGGAATCCCCCAAAATTGAAAGGTAACCACAACCAATATTATAAGAGTTTTCAATGCCTAATAACAAAGCTTCGAATTCAGTGACATTGTTAGTGCAAGTGAACTCCAACTGGTAATAAAAGTTATGGATTTTTCCTACAGGAGAAATCAAGATAATGCTAGCTCCGTTACCTTCATTAGAGCATGAACCATCAAAGTTCATGTGCCACATGCCATCATCTAGATCTATTTGTTCCATGGTAATGTTATCCTCCTCAAAAAAGATGGAATACACTCCTAGGTTCTCTTTGATATAATTTACGTTAGGCTATGGGACACTCTCTATGTAAGGTGATATCCTTCATTCTCTAAGGACTATAATTTTTTTTTTCGTTCCGAGGAATGGATAAATGTGTTTTTTTGAGTGAGAGGTATCCACCCGTTGAGGCTTTCCAATCTCTTCCTAAGATTATTGAGTAATTTCTTATTTTCATATTGATTACTTGAATATTGAGGGTTGTCCTTATTTCAAGACGAGCGCACAAAACTAAGGTCACATCTTTAATCTCACCTATGGTATTTTGTTGTAGACTATTACAGGAGAGCATGCTTCCGGTGTTTTCATTTGTACAAGACAAGCCTATCTCTTCCATAATAATCTTTGACATCACACTTGGGCTTGGACCACCATTAAGGAGGCAACAATCGAAAATCTTATCCATAATTTTTACAGAAATATAAAAAGGGGGATTTTTTACAGAGTATCTAAAGTTATGTACACCTACTTTATTTACAGAAGAATCCTCTTCGTTTACCTCTTTGGAAAGATTGGCTACAATGGAAGCTTTTCATTCCATGAATTGTTTCAGATGCATCTATTGTTTAGGGATGAAAACCATGTCTAGAAGGGTCACATATGCTTTGATGTTGGCCAACTAATTTAAGATATTATATTTGGAAGAGGGGAGAGGGGGAATGATTCCTTGAATCTCAAAAACTTTAGGAACCTGGAGATTAGCAGCGGGTGAGGATGAGCTCCGGCTAGAAGAACTACGGGGAGGATCAAATTTTCCCTTAGGAGCATAGGGTTTGTTTTTAGTATTGATGACCATGACATCTTCTGACTCTGCAAAATCTAGGACAACGATGGTAGCTTCTCGTCTTTTACCAAATATTTTATCTCTGGAACTCTTCTTTACCTCACAGGTGGTTTCTTCATGGTGTTGCTCACAAAAGTTACACCAACTCCGAGGCAAGATAGCTTTAGGCTGAAAAATATTTTCAACTGGACTCCTAAAGGGGGGTGAAGAAGAGGATGAAGCTCCAGGGGTGAGAGGGGAGACCATTTCCTTTTGCTCGAACACTATCATACAATTATTCATATCTTGTACTAGCTGTAAGAGGGCGGACATGTCTGTTTGTTTAACCGATTCTCCCTGGGGAAGACCTGTTCTTTCAAGTTGTTCTTCATACTCTGAGCAAGTATGCAGAGTAGAACTGAGATTATCAATGGATTTTTCCTCAAGACTATGACGGTAGGGAGAAGGTAATGCATTGTAGTAATGCATGAAAGTGGCTTGGTTCTGAGGGTGGATGAGTTCGGGGATTTTATTGTATAACTTGGTGAAATGCAAGTTGAAAGACTTGATGGTATCAACATGCTTATAGGTGACGTTGTTGTATTCCCTTAACTTCTCGGCCGAGATTTTATATTTCCCATAAGTGGATCAGAACCAATAGATTAAGATTAACTCCTCCCAAGTAGAAAAAATATCTTTCCTTCCAAGGAATTGACGAATAAGAGCATGCAAGAATCATTGTCGTTTTCCCCTATGTTATGAAAAGCATTAGAAAATTCCACTAGGTGTTCATTTGTACTGACAGTGTTATTTCATGAAAACCTAAGAAGGCGCTCTTTAAATTTTGGAAGTGGACGAGTATCAGGTGCTAGGTTAAGAGGAGAGGACATATGCCACGATGTGGTTGTGGCATCTTCTTCGAACTGAAAAAGACCATACTTTTTAATGACTTTGGTGGTGTTTGTGGTAGATTGGACATGGATATGGTGGCTATATAAGCTACCAATCACTGATGACGATGAGGACTGAGAATATGGAGCACTTCTAGTGCCACCAGAGCCACCACTAGATTCCATCTTGTGGATAATAAATGAGGGAAAGAAAGATGAACTGGATGAATCCGATAAAGTTCTCCTTAGAGCACTTTGTTGGGCAGATAACACAACATTTCTTCTTCCTATTTTAGCAATATGATTGATTTCAGGTGACAAGCCTCTTCTTCTTCTAGAAGCACGTGAATCTAAGGACATGAAAGAAAGGCCAAAATTGAATAAATAAAAGGTTACTGCTGATTTCTGGGCTGTCTATGTCTAGCTTCCAATCGTTCTTGAGAACTAATATCTCATTTAATAGCTGCCCAAGAATGGTTAAGCTCAACACGGGTATTGGCAGTTTCTAAAATGGTGTTAAACAGATTCAAAGCAATGCTGGTATGGTCTTGAAGACCGAGCTTAATATTAGGATGACTTGCAACAAGCACAATCATTAAGAAATAAAACTATCATGGATCAATAAGAGAAAAGAAAGATGTATCGATGAAAATTGAGTATAAAATTTAACCGTAGAGATATCGAATATCTCCCCAGTATGGTCGCCGAATAAATGTTGAGGAAAATATATGAAATGATCTTACTCAAGCATTTTCAGATTCTGCTTGGCTAAATAAAAATAGATGGGAATCTCACCCTATGTTTATAGCAAACAAAAATAACATCCTAACTCACAAGTGCTTAGGCTAGTCTTTTATCAATAAAAAGCTTGCTGGAAATTTACTTTTTATGTAATTTTATGAATATAATAGTTTCTGAAATACATGTAAAGACATAAGTAAATACACCAAGATGATAATCGAGACAGGTGAGACATAAAACAATACTTTATTTCATTCCAATTCACCAAAGAGTCACTCTCTTTACAAAATTTCATGCATAAATTTAGGACCAAAGTCAGACTTAGAGATCCCCGATGGAACATACAAAAGGACCTCACAGAAAATCAAAACTGAACTCTAAAAAGCTAGATCAACTTGCCACAGATTTCTTCCCACTCGACTCTGCACAATAGCCTTTGTCAGTCATGAAAACTAATTCACAAACAGACAAGTCTACACAGACTATCAAAGATAGATTAACACCTCTGAAAAACAAGTGTCTAAATGATGTAATTTATCCCTGAATCTTGCTGTCTACAATAAGATCTACTATCATAAAAAAAAATTAGGCTTTGATAAATTAAGGAATGAATGAAAACTGAATTATCTCAACATAAACTCAAAGAGAAAACCTTAGTATGATTCTCCTTCTATCCTCATCTTGTTTCTCCCTTTCCTTTTTCTTTTAAACAAATTAGAATTGGTTGAAGCAGTTGAACCAACTCATTATTCAAGTTAATTAAAAGAATCAACCAAATTTAGTTAGGGGGAAAGGTAATAATCATAATAAGGGTTATAATTAAATAATAACTAGTAGGTGAGACCCCTTGTGACTCCCTTTAGCTCATACATAACTATTTAGTGAAGAAAAACACACATCCTTGTGACTCCTATCCACATATTCACATTTGACAATTTAGCTCATGATATTTGAAATTATTTTCAAAAATTATTACTCATATATCCAAAAATAAAACATGCTGTCCAAAGATTCCTGAAGTCAACTGTCATCAACAATAGATAAAATAAAACTCAAAATCCATATTTCCCGGTTTGTGAGGCAATATTTCCCTTGCTAATGCTATCATCTTTTAGTCCTTCTGAACCTGTCTTAGGATGTGTAGAATCTTTAAGCCTCATCTTGCTAATCATATGGGAGCAATCGTCCTTCCAATGCAAGTGGGAGGACCCAGAATTACCAAAATTATCTGAAGATGCGGAAGGGGCAGTAGAAGCCTTCTCTTTGACAAAGGCGTAATAGGCCTCTGTTATCATCCTATTATTTGAATAACTCATCCCTGTATGCATGATTGATTAGCAAATAATCTTTTAAATAACCATACGTGATAACTCTTTAGAAAATATGAAATAGATTTTGGCTCAAAAATGTATCAGACTCATGCAATCCAATCCATACAATTTGTTTAACTATTTGTCAATGAGAAGGGGGTGAAAAAAGGGTCTTGGGATATGCCAGGGGTTTGTATTGAGAGAAACATGATAAGATGAGGGGGAGAAAACACAGTGATTGCTCAAAGAAAACAAACAATCAACTGTAATGAAAACCCAAAAACACCACTGTAATCCAACTAATACACTACTACTTCCAACTGCCTCAACACAAATTTTTTCTTGACTGCAATCAATTTTAGAACAGGGAGTGAAAAATGAATGTGGGAAGGAGATGGGGTTGTAATTAGCGAAAAATGAAATATTGGCGGGGGAAAAAGAGCGGGTACTGTTCATAAAATTATTTAAGTAATCCATAAAACCATTCAGTTAAAGGAAATACACCAACCAAATAACCCTCGTGACCTCAAAAAAACGTCTGTTGTGTATAAGTCAAACAACTATGTACATTAACTTGCTCACTGATCAAATCAAATATTTAACACAATCATCAAACAAAACAACATGCATTCCACAATAGCTTGTAGGGGAGATCTGTTCCTTCCATTTATCTAATTAACACCTTATAACAACTCTCAAATGTATAACATTAACCATTTCCACTCTGTTCATCATAAAAATCAACCACTGCCCACACATTACTTCAACCATCAACTACACTCAAATTCATGTTTCAAAATTGAAACAAAATTATACTGTCACTGCAATCATCCTTGTCATTGTTAAAATGCATGACATTTGTTAAACATAAAGAGTGGTCAGTCGACACCACAATTTATACCGAAATTTGCAAGATCCTAACTTGCCATTTAAAAACACAGACAACAATTACCAGTTCAACTCACGCTATGCTGGGGGATACACAAAACCATTTGACCAAACACAAACGTATTTATGTGATCGTATGAGTCCAATTTTCTTTGACTTTAAACATTCCAAATGCTGGGCTATCCATCCAATATAATGAGGGATCAACAATATGCCCGATTTTACAACACAATTGATCAAATTACAACAAGCCATTTCAGAAACCCGTTCCCCTTCCTAATTGCGCAATCAATTAATAATGATAATAACACAATGGAAAATCATACCATAACCACCACGACTGCAAAATTCTCATTTGAAAATTTTAAACACACAGTCACAATATCATTAACTCAACCTATCATGCCGAGTTATCAATCAAACACAAGGAGATAGAAACAAAATTGCTCAATTCAATCAAACTGTAGCAAATCATACAGTGTAAAAACTTGTTCCCATTCTTGATGAAGTAATCAAATAACCATAATGTATATAGTGGGTGGAAATGCCATAAGCACCCTGATTTCAATAATCATTTGGCCACACAGTTACAATAAACATTGATTCATGTTTAGGAATGTCACTCATACCAATAAATCAAGCATGAAGCATCATTGAGCCTTAATCAATTTTAAACAGTGCCGGGTTATCCATTCAATAAACACAAAGAGGAAACAACTGTGTGTTTGATTTCACAGTTCATTCTAATTAACCATACTGGGCTTATCTATCCAATAAAATAATTGCTGTGACTAGATGCCAAAACCAGCAACACTTTCATAAAATCAATGGGGCGAGTTAATAATCAACACTACACCAATCCATAACAACCAAAAATAAACTCGGCAGGCCACAACGGTCCTTTCCATCAACCCTTGGGCTTGAGGAATCAAGGGTTTGTTCTATGGACCAACACAGGGAGGCTAGAGTTGACTCCTCTCAATGGTGGAAACCTACGAGACCAACGATGCACACACAGAGAAAATGACAATTCATTTTGTGGACAAGTGACAAATCCCATGACAAGAGAGGCTATGAATTAGAGGAATAAGGCTCCAATTCAACCTGGTAATGATACTTAACACATGTGGGGTATAACCCTCATGGCTCTTCAGCCAACCAACTACAATGCTGAGGTGAAAACATGGACGAGAAGAAGCAATATAACCCACTGCACAACCAATAAAATCATGAACAACCCAATTCCCAAGTAAATAATGCGTAGTGAGACCAGGCATTTCAAACCCATTAAACCCCATAAAAGCCAAGACTGGGTATGGTGATATAATATGTGCAGGAAACCAGCCACCCAAGACCAAACAAAACCCTCCAACTAAACCAACAAGGATGACAGAGAACCCTTATGGCTACTAACATTCAGGATGACCCAATACACTGTAACTTCATACATTATCACAGAGAAAGCCACCAACAATTCATAACAAAATCACAATTTTACATAGTTGCAATACTTAAGGAAAGAAAAACCCATACATTCGAGCCAATATCCATTTCATAAACAAAGTAGACTCATGGATGGCCAAAAAAAAGACATACCTCTAATCCAAGAACTTTAAACACGAACTGGCCAAACGATTCCTCCCTACTTGAAAATTGAAGCATAACCACAACAACAAGGTTGAAAAATAGCCTGACTAGGGTGGAGGCCAGCGAAAGGAGTAAGGGTGACATGCAATAAATGCATGTCACCTCCAAACTTAAGTTCATTCAATTTCTTAGTACGTGCCAACCACTAATCCAACAAATCATCCAATCGAACCATACATTGAAATCAACAACCTTAATTTCCAAGAGCGCCACCCACATCTCATATTACCATTTAAAACTATACAGTAATGCATTTTAACTATGTTTCTATATAACTTTAATAAATCACATGACTATCATATGTTAGCTAGGATTTACCACGATCCTTTTAATGCATATAATGTAGCATGTTAGTATAGAATAATTCCTTCCTTTTGCATTTTTGTTCACATTGCTTAATCTCCTTTTAATTTTCCTTTATTTGTTGTTACTAACATATATCTTCTTCAGGTGTCATGAGTAATAGATCCAAGAATAGACAACAATGGTACCATGAATAACATAGGTCATAAAACTCGAGTTTGGGTCAACACAAGAACACATATAATATGCCCGATCCATCATCCAATAAAAATAGATGTCATCAACCATGTAAGTAGTGTCTAACAATAGCATAACATCAAATAAGAACCATAACTGATCTCCAATTTACAAGGGGGTACCACCTACTATTATTATTTAGCTTTATAATAATAGGCTTTAACAAAACTTTGTGGGAAAAACTTCGTTACAATTTTAATCGTCAACAGAGGGTATAAATTATTTGTTGAATGACTGATGAGGGCTGTCCTCTTTAACCCTAAGCAAGATGAAGTGACATAAGATATAATCCATTTGAGATAATATCTTCTTATCTGTATACTAGAAAGTATGGAGAGTTTCCTATAGCTTCCTTGGGTGTTACTCTATCTTCCCGTAAGGCATTATGAAGCGAGCTATGACGATTCCTCTGTTTGTTTGCGACTATTTTCTTCAAGATCCTCAATAGGTTCTTATTAGTTGATTCTGCCACCCCTTTCCCTTGTGGATAGTAGTTTGCAAAGTATCTTATTATGATTACTTTGTTTATAGAAAACTCTGTTAATAGAGTAGAAGAAAAGTAAGCAACATTTTCAAAAATGAGAACAAAAGGCATCCCAAATCTTGTGATCATTTGTTGTTATATGAATTGGATTACAACCTTTTCATTCACTTGAGTTAGAGGGATGGCCTCTGCCCATTTCGTAAAATAGTCCGTAGTAGTCAATATGTATTTATGTTGTTTCAAAGAACTCAGGGTAATCTCCCCTATGATGTCTAACCCCCATTGCTTGAATGGTCTGGATATGGTCATTGGTTGGAGTGGGACAACTGCTCTCTTTTCTCTACCTGCACTAATTTGACAAGATTCATAGTTCCTAGCGTATGTATGAGCATCCCTAAATAGAGTAGGCCAGTAATAAACTACTCAGTAATAATCGTCTCTTAATGTTTTGTGAGTTGTGGTATTCCCTGCAAAGTGTCCACCTATAGGACCATAATGGATCTCCCTTAGAACCTTTTTTGCATCTTCACGTTCACGACATCTCAAGAGTACTCCATCATAATTTATGCAGAAAAGCACTGAATTTATGAGGTGATATTGTGTAGATTTTAGCTCGAGAGATCTCCTTTCTTTAGGGTTTAGGTTTTCTGGGCAAGTCCCATGATGCAGGAGGTAAATCTATTTTCCACACCAGGACTCTTTCCCTCGGGGAATGTATAAATCTTCACTACACCATAATTCTAATTCATTCTCCCACCCAGGGTCTTCATTTATTCGATCTTGGGCTTCTGCGACCAGTTTAAAAAATCCCCGTCCCTTTACTAATTTGGTAGGTTTTATATCTAGATCAAATTCCTGGACAACTGCCATCCAATTTCCCCTTCTCTCCCCCATCTCCTATTGACTGAATAGGGATTGGATTGCGGGACGAGGCACAATGACTTTGGTGAGTTTTTAGGATGTAAGATCTGAAATGTTTTACTGCTTTGTACACCGCATAAGCCTATTTTTCTATAGGAGGGTAATTCAAGTCGGCTCCTTGGATATTAGTGCTCATAAATGATATAGGTGCCTCATTGTTATCATCATCCTTCTCGGTCAATACTGCAACTAAGGATTGGTTGGAGGAGAAAGTATAGAGGGAAAAATATTTACTAAAGTTGGGACTTCACAACACCGAAGCTTGAGATATTGTAGTCTTAATATTGTTAAAAACATCTTTTCTCTCTTCATCCCACTTAAAATATGCATCCTTGCGGATCATTTTTTGTAAGGGTTTGAGAGTTTCAGCGAAATCGAGGGTGAACTTTCTCACAAAATTATTTTTCCCAAAGAAAGATTGCATAGCCTTTTTGTTATGGGGTAAGGGAAGCTGAGCTACCACCTTTATTCCTTCTAGATATATACGAATTCCTGTTGAGATATAATATGACCTAGTAGTTTCCCTTCCTCGATGCCAAAGATATTTTTCTTAGGGTTTAAATATATTCTATATTTCCTACATCTTTCGAAAATTAAGGTTAGATGTTGGATGTGGTATTTTTTGTTCTTTGAATACATAGTCACGTCGTCCAAATATACTACTACACATTTGTTAATCAATCCTAGAAAATCTACGTCCATGGCCCTTTGGAAGGTTGCTCCTACATTAATCAAACCAAAGGGCATGCATTTATAAGAAAAAATTCCCCACTTGGCTTGGAAGGTAGTTTTCAATAGGTCTTCCTTTGAAACTAGAACCTGGTTATAACCTGAGAAACCATCTAGAAGGGAGAAAATTTCAGAACCAAAAATGGTCTGCAAGAGATGTTCCATGGGTGTGACTAGGTAGTTATAATTTTTTGATGCTCTGTTAAGGTTTCTGAAATATACACATAGGTGGATCTCCCCAGAATTTTTCCTGACATGAACCAAATTTTCTACCCATGGAGAGTGTCTAACCTGAAAGATAATCATAACATCTAGTAATTTATTTAACTCTTGATACATTAGGGGTCCAGAGATGGATGGTACTTCCTTAACTTTTGTTGGAAAGTTTTTACTCCGTATTTTAACGGGATTGTGTGTTGAATAATGTGAGTTTCATAAGTTTTAAATTCCTGGTAGGACCATGCAAAGACATATTTATATTCTTTAAAAAGTTTCATATAAGCTTTCCTATCTTCTTTAAACATTGTTTTGTCTAGATTTACATTCTTAGGGTTTTACGGGGTTCCTAGGTTTATAATCTCGTATATGGGACATAAACTCCTTGTCTTTTTGTTTTTTGTCCCTTTAAATATTTCCCTCAGGTCAAAAAGGTTCTCCAAATTGGCTACCCCTTTCGATATCATGTGAAACCTTGGTTTATTATTAGAGTGATCTGTTCCACCCTTTTGTTTGTGGAAATCAGTTTTTTCTAGTTGCTCTTGGAATACCTCATCATCAATAGACAAATATTTAAAATTCTCTTGATTGGTTAGAAAATATACAATCTATTCATCTCCTTCAAAAACCTTCCAATTAGAAATATTGTTGGGTACTGATGGTTTGTAGAGTAGTTCCACAGTGAACCTGGAGGCTTCATAGTATTATAAAGGGGATAACCTCGAAGCTACAGTGGCCAGGGAATCAACAAGAGTATTATTTGTCTTGGGAACAACAGTAATATTGAAGGCCTCAAAATGTCCTATTAGTCTATGCACATCTTGTTGGTAATTCCTTAAGTGGGGTGAATTGCAATGTATAGTGTTCTTCACTTTCCTAACGATAATTTCAGAGTCCCCAAAAACTTTCAGTTCTTTAATGTTTAAGTCTATGGATTTCTTCAGTCCCTGCTAAAGTTTCATACTCAACAATGTTATTAGTGCATTCAGTTTCTAGTATGTAGGATAAAAAATTCCCCTTCCCCTTTGGGTCAATGAGGATACACCATGATCCCGACCCTTCTTGTGATTTAGATCCATCAAAGTACAACGTCCAAACTTGTGAGCGAAATTTAGCAACTTCTTCAGGTTTATTTATTTTCTCATCTCTGTATACCTTGTCTGCTGTTTCCAACATAGCTTCTTGATAGAAGATGCTTTCTTCTATTGCTGCCAGTAGATTTACTTGAAAATTCATTTTAGAGTTTTGAGTGAGAGGTACATTAGACGAGAGAGGAGTAAAATTTATGAAATCAGAATCACAGGAGTAGTTTTCTAGCATAGGGAAATATGCCGACGAGGGTTTGTTGAAGGCTTCTAAATCAATGATAATATGTTTGAGACATCTTTACCTATTGATATTAATCATGTTGGTATGTACCTTTAGTGGAAACTAGAGGTGATCCCAGTCCATGCTAAATTATGCATTCAATTTTTCAGATCAATCTCGACTCAGTAGTAATCCATAAGCTTTTGGGATATCTACTATAATGATGTCAATTACTTGAACAAATTTAAGGTGTGTAGCCATTCTGATCATGACATCCTTAAGTTCCCAAATAAATTTTACCTGAGTTCTATCTAGTTGTATAGCATGTTTATCACTTTTGAGAGGAATTGCGTTCAATTTCTTGCAGATTGACAATGGAATGACATTGGAGGATGCCCCTAAATTGACTTAACAATTATGCAGGTTTCTGTTGAAGACTTCAAATGTTAACAAGAAAGGTTCGACACAAGGCTTTCCTCTTTTGTCTACAGAGAAAGCATTTACATTTGGTTTGTTCTTTAGATCCGTGGGAGGTGGGACCTCGCCTAGGTCACTTCTTGTTATAAGGGCTTCTATTAACCTTAAGGCTTGTAACAAAAAGTCTTTTTGCAGGGGAATTTTACACATGTTCATAATCGACACATTCACCTTCAACTTCTTTAAGTTTTCTACTATGTTGTAGTCCATCTTGGGTGACTCCTGTGTATATATGTTTATAAGATTTGTTTGGGATACAAAAGGTGCTTTCAAGTGATCGAATGTTTTTTTCCTCTTGAAGATTGGATAGTGATAAGGTCATTTGAGACCGATTGACCCTTACTTCGCGTTTGCACCACCAAAACCTTAGTGAGTGGTTCCTGAACTTCAAATATGTCATCAGGAGGCATCGAAAAGTCAGGATCCCATAACAACATGGTTGTTTATTCCAACGGCTAAAATTCCTCCTTATTGATGATGTTCACCGCTGAGCCGCTTGATTGTTTAGTAAGAGAAACTTCRTCTAGGAACCGATTGRCCATTGAATTCATAGCATGCACCCATTCAGGACAGTCTCTTTCAGAATGTTTCTCTTGATGGTACGTATAAGAAGAGTCGGATGCTACATTACCCAGGTTGATTTTCAAGTTGGCTGGGGGAGGTTCAATCTATTTGAAAGGCGGGTTTCTTTTAAAAAAGGGTTTATAGGGCCTTTGAACTTGGTTTCCTTCCCCGAAACTTCTTTTCATSTCCACGATTTCATTTGACAATTTATTTATCATCCGTTGTAGGTCTTCTATGTCCCCACTTCCATTTTTGGGGGTTTAGTAAAAAAACATCCTCTCCTAGGTGGAGGTTGCACTTCCTTTTTAACTAGTGAGACCTGGCCCTCTTTGCATCCCTTCATTTGGAATTCAATCATTTTGGCTTCCTTGAAATTTTCAGCTAGGGTATGTTTGGTAGCCATTTTTAAAAACATGGAAATGGAAGCAGCGAGAGCATTAACATATACCTCAATTTGCAACTCCTGAGTAGGTTTAGCTTCGGGTTAATTTTTTTTTAGGATAGTGGTAAACCATTCATTGAATTCATTAACCTTCTCTTTTGAACTCATGGTGGCAGCGAACAAATAATTCATTAAAGCTTATGTGGTGGTTTCTTCTGCAAATTTGTCTAAGAAATCTTTTTGAAACTTCGTCCAACTAGTTATGGACCCCACAGGAAAGTTGAAATACCAAGCCAAGGTTTAATTCTCAAAGGTATAGGGAAAAATCATACTTACTATGTCCTCATGTTGTACGTTCATCCGTATTATAGCTAGTATTAACTTTTTAATATGGTCTTTAGGCAATCCACATGTTTTAGGATCAAATTTGGGAAGTAATTTTTCTAAATGTCGAGGGAGGTTATGCAATCGTCCTAGTATTTCCAAATAATCTCTATCCAACCAAGGTTGATTAGTTGGAGGTGCATTTCTCCTTTCTTCATTATTATCATTATTATCCTCAATGTCATCCGATTATGAAACTGAGCGATTCGAGTTAAACCCTTCCTCGTCAGATTCGAAATCATCAGGTTTAGAGTAGTTACCAACTGGTGTTTCAAGGATTAGATTAAGGGGTTGTTCGATCTCAGTGAGGGAAAAATCTATCAGGTCTTCTACTATGTGAATACAAACTTGGTCAGGGGTGTCGAACACTGGTTTGCTTACTTTTTTTCTACGAGGAAGTAACATGGCTAAGGGTAATGATCCAATTTTACGAGCGTAAGATCTTGTGATTTTTCTAAATTGGTTCAACTCCTCTTGGGGAAGAGCATAAGGTATTTTATGTAATAGGTGTTCTTCCTCGTTCTTGGGTGAGTTACTCATTTTAGGAGTACTCTCTGTATGTGGGATGTCTTGAGAATGACTAGCCATGCATGTGGGCTATTTTGAATCTGCAGGCTATGCAAAATATATTATCAAAAATATTGTTATCCATTCATTCATCGACCCTCCTAGTGAAAATTCCGTTGAGGGGTATGAGATCCCTTTAACTCAACAATAGGAACCATACTCACCTTAGAGGCCCAATTAGACTCTGCAACGCTTGATGGGTGGAATGGTTCTCCATATCTTTCGATCTAGATAATTTATCGATGGGTTTTACTTAGTGATTGACATGATATCTTTTTGTGAAAGTTCCTCCTTCAGATTAAAAATTCTATTTTGTGTTTTCTTTTATTATATGAGTCTCATAAAATGAGGTGTGTTGGTATAAACCAACTGATAGAAGGAATTATTAACTAATGAAGAAGGTTGATCCTGGGATAACCCTCATGCTCAAGCATGCAGACAACGATATTCACACCTATTACAAGTCTAGTAATAATACGTTAACTTGCTGGTATTTCAACAATGAATGAGATAGAATTATTGAAAGAAAATACACACGCAATAAGATGATTGAAAGAAAAATAGTTTCCTTAGCTCTTCCATCAATCACACATTAACACAACTATTTGATTTTCATCATTAAGAACAAAATAACTGCTAAAATATTGAAACATATAGCTTATCAATAGATTCAAAAACTCTTACTCATTACATAATCAATTATTGAAATAAAAGTTGGAAGTATTTCCTCCTCAATCCAATTACATAATGCCTTGATGAAAAAAACAAAGTTTTATCTCTGGTTCTAAACATAACTTCTCAATTAAGGTTGATCAGAAATAGTTCTTTACAATTCTAAAAAAAGATGATCTTTTCCCAAACTATTGACCTCTTCTAAGAGGTCAATTCCTCTATTTATAAATGATCACTAACTAAAAATAGCTGCTACAAGTTTGTTTTAAATAAAACAAAATATTTCCATGTGGTGTTTGATCTCTTTGTTCTCTGGAAATCATCTTGTGGTTCTACTAGAGTGGATGAATCTTCTCATATTCTGACCACTTGAAGAAGAGATCCTCACATGTGTTAGCATACGAGAATCTGTGCTGGTTCATCGGGGCTGAAAGTGTTTCCTTCACTTCTACTGTCTGTTCTCTGTATTTGATGAATTTATAACTCAAACACTGCAGAAATGCACAAGCCTTGATCGAATGTTCCAGAAACTTATCTATTTGACACGATGTCATAGTTTCCACTTGTGCGATCTCCACTCCCCATCCCGAGTCTTTTTCTACATGTCGTTTGACTATGTCGTGCAAGTCAACAAAGTCTTCGGGTGATCTGAACTCTGGGAGGCCAATGTATTTCATCTCTAGATTGATCTTTTTCCATCCTCTTTCGCACTTGACCCACTTCTTATGTATATCTCTCTGAGGTTCTTGGGCCATACTTACCCAGTATTTGACTTCTTTCCTGATCTGGGAGATGCTGCTATCCCTCAACACTAGAATGCCATGCTCCTTCGCGTCTCAGTCCTTCTGCACTACGTTGATGTAATCAATTCATTCTAAAACTTGGTATTCCTTTTCATGCCATATCTCCACGTCCTTATAGGTTACCCGTGCCATAAGGGAATCTTCTTGATAATCGTCTACACATGCAGTGAAAATATGTCTTTCGCTTGTGAACTTTGCATATGCATCTTGGAACTCACTCTTCAGAAAAAATGTGGCCTGTGTTGAGTCTTGGTAATATTTTTTCAAGTGGCGCATATGGTCTAGCCCCTTCAGTGCAACATCTAGTTCCTTTTCATCTCACTTTTCTCGATCTAACATGGCATCAATGATATCCATCCCTGCACCGATAAGCTTAGATGTCTTCACTTGTTCTGTGATGATCATCTTCTCCTCCATGGTGATGAGAATTGATATATCCAGCGTGAGTATTATTTTCTTGGTGGTCCTTCTCATGATATCTTTCCTCTTCCAGTCGTAAGCGATCTCCTGTATATCAGCGACCTCATGGATTTGTTTTTCTCCCCAAGTCAGAGTGTTTCCCAATCTTCCCACTGTATGTATTTTCTCTAGGATTGGTTCTTGTACTTATTTTATATGTTCCAATGGATCAAACTCCATCTGGTGTTCATCGACTGGTGAGGTATCAACCAAAATTTAAGAGTTAGTGACAAGATCAATACTTACTTGGTGATCGACTGTCGAGGTGCCGATCCCTGGCTGTTGTAATTCCTCTTTTTGTCCACCTGAACCTAGATCATCCTTGGAGTTGTATTTCGGGGTCCCCGATAGGTCAAGAAACTCAATTTCTAAGATGATTTCAGCCTCATGGTCGCCCTGCAGAGGGTTTGAAACCGATGCATCGAGACTTGGAGCAGATGTTCCCCTAGGTTCTTTCTCCTCTGTAATTGGTATCGGATTTACAAGTGAGACCTCCAAAATCTCTTCATCATCATAGATGGTTATCATATCTAACAAGGGATTAGGAAAACCCATTTCAACTGGTGTTCTTGGACTCTCATACTAGGTTGGAATGGTCACCGACGATCTGGCCTATGGTGATGGAACTATGGGATTTTCCAGACCAGTGGTTTCCTCCAGTTGTATCGAATCTAAGCCATTTAGCTCCTCCCTGATTGTGATTGGGTCAGTTGGGGAGATCCTCATCATTTCTACTAGTTGAGGATCATCCTCTGGCTGGTCGATGATTCTTTGGGATCCTTCTAGTAACAACATCCCCCTCCTTTGTGCCTATGTGGCTTCTATTGCTCTATTTTCTTCTCTAACCCTGAGAGATTCTTAATCCGTTTTCTATATCGTTTCAATTTGCTCATCCATACTCATAGATTTAAACCTAGTCATGTTCTGGTTAGATTTTCTCTGTAGTACCTCCTCCCAGTCTTGAGCACATTCTGCAAAAATCTCATCTTCAAATTTGTCATGTTTGTATGGCCAACAAGAAGAGACTTGTGAAGCATGTTGGAGAACTAGGCCTTTAGGGTCATGCTTGTGAAAATGGCCTGTCGGGAACATGTATTTGAGATGATTCAAACCCTCTTGTTTAGCTTGAGTAGTGTCCTTCACTATACAAAACCCTACATGGAAAACATAGGGTGTGAACACTCATTTCTTGTCCTTAACCAAAGTGGCTTTATAGCTGTGCAGGATGGTCTAGTAACGAATTTATCCTACGAAAAGATGATCTGGGACATGAGTGGGGTGGTGCTTCGATGGCCCCGAACACCCTGATGTAGGTTGTGATTTCATCTAGGTACTAGTGGCCTACTTTCAAAATCATCTTCTTGTCCGCCACAGACAGCCTTGGGCATTCCTTTTTGAATATAATGAAATAAATCCAAGCATTGAATTCATTGCAAATGAGAGCGTAAGACTTCTTGTATCTGTTTTCCCACAGGATGCTGAAGTAGATGTGTACAGGAAGCTCTGCAACGTGCCAACTCAGATTCATGCCGACGAAGACTTTCCTTGCGCATATCATGTCTAGCAAATAAGAATCCATGTGAAAAGTGGGTGCCTCTCCTTCCTTCGGTGTCTGAGCCTACAATATACTGGTACTCAATTGCTTGGAGATGATTTCTCCCCAGTTGAAGCTACTCCTAGAAATAGCCACATTGTATGCCAGGGGAATCCATGCCTTTGAGAACTTGGTGTAGTCTTTTCCCCCATATAACCGACAAATTAGAGCTATTAAGTAGATATATGGCTCCTTTAGATTTGTTGTCCCGTACCAATCGTTGCTCCAATTTATGAATTGCTTGTCCTCCTTTCACAAGGAGGCCATCAATCAGATGGTGTCATGGAATTCATAGAAATTTACCACAAAATTTGTGTTCAACCGCTCCTCCGGCTCCCTGATATTGTAATACTTCTAAACCTCTGTCGGGAGAAAAAATCCGACACATCCGCCATTTTAATCATTGATTAGGCACTTTTGTGCATCTGTGTGATCGATTATCCAAAACAGAGTCTCAATGCAGAGAAAGAATGGAGTTCAGAAGGCTACCATATGCAAGCACGACCTCTAGATATTCGAAAAAACCTGGTCATCGAGAACCCTTACATCTGGGTCGTTGTGTGGGATAAACTCCAGGTAAGTTTCTCGGTTGATTCTGTTGAAAAAATTTCCCCACTGTGGGAGAACTATTTTTGATCTAGTGGTTGCTTCTGTATCGATGAAAGCAGGGGGCTGAGAAAATGCCTTCTTAGTCGATGTATTTATGACCATCTCCTCTATGGGAGAAAACAAAAACTGCCTCTTCGTGCCGGGAGAAGATCCTTCACCAATATCTGCTTCCTTTAATTTTGGTTCCCTCGACGAGCATCTGGTTGTTGGCTTCCTTGGAGGCATTTTCCCTTCAAATAGAACAATGTTAGACACCATGTTACATATAGGATGCTGATACATAAAAAAATACGACTTCCTAAATGATAAAATTAGCACATACCTCTGATAATCAAACACAACTACCTTAACCTAGTTTTTTGCGCTACCTTAACCTGGTTTTTTGAAAGTCTGAGAATCAAACACAACTCTTGAAACACTCTCTTCACTTCTTCGACTTCTCTGGAAATGAGAAACTTGTGTGCAGAATGGAGGTGTTCGAAGCTATATTAGTGAGTTAAACAAAGATAATACTTACCTTGTCGCATTAGTTATTCAATTCGGGGTGCAGGTGCAGTTCTACAAAATCTGCCGCCAGATCCGCGTTATGCTTGAGATTTAAATGCATTCGTAGGTTGGTGGCGCAAGCGTGGGATATAATGTAGTTCATAGGTGATTTCAAATTCCCCTTGTTTGATCATCACATGGGGTAGAAACGTATGCAGAGAAAACATTAATTGGCCTATTAAGTGGAAGAATATGATCTTGTTTTGTGCTGAAAACGTCCTATCACTGCTAATTTATAAGGTGGATCAAGAGTCAATGCTTTTCTTTAGACAATGCTTGTTGATATCTCTTGGAAAAAAATCCTACGTCGATCCATCTTGTTGTACAACGCCGATGTGTAAATGATGACTTGGAAGTGTGACTAGGACACAAAAAACCTAAGGTGACTCGGAATGAAACTAGGGCGTACGAAAATCCCATGCGAAAAAGACACGTGGCATTTGACATTGGTGTCTTCTTTTAATTGTGTTATTTGGAATCAAGGAATTTCATTAGCTAAGCATTTTAAAAACAGGTCCTACCCTGTTGATGCCGAAAAAGTATCAAGGATCGACGATTGGTGATAAGTTTAAACAGGTTTTCATGGATTAACCCCTCGAAATTTTCTAATTCCGAAAAATGCATTGGGGATTGATGATCGATGATCGACGATGTGTCAATGCAAAATTTTTCCATGATTTAAATCTTTAAGAATTCAGCGACCTCGAAAAAATTCATAAGTAGTTGACTATTAGAGGTTCATCATGTCCCATTTCAATGTTTAGCCCTCTCGCATTTCACCAACGCCGATGTGAAATCGACCACCTCTAGAAACTTCTTTGCGAGCAACTAGCGCAAATCTACTCTAGTTTTTACCGATGCCGATGATACAATGGTGATCGATGATTATTATTACTATGTGGTCATTTTAATTGCTCAGATTTTGCCGACGCCGTACATAAGCGCCTGGGTCAGAATTTTAACTGTAGATTCTTAGTTAAAATGCCAAGTTCTTTTTAGACACAAAGGTTTCACTTTGACAGGTTCAAATAAATCCAACTTGATCAATTAAGAGACATGAAAATGAATTTAGCAATTCATCCACAATGGACTCAATTTAGAAAGCATAACAAAAGAAAACAAGTGGTACCCAAAAATAGACAAAATTTCATAAAATATTTTAGGGTGAGTTGAGCGCTCAACACATTCCTCGAGTAATTATTTTAAACATTCAATCCTTTTTAACCATCCAACATTAATCTTCCTTAATCTTATTTTTGATGTGATATTCTACTCTCTCCTTTTCATGTCATTCATATTAGATATTTTGGTAGAGAATGTGACGACAACTTCTTGGTATAATTTTTCATCATTATCTAGGTCCTTTTGGAGATATTCTTTGAAATTTGAAAACTGTGAAGAAAGTATAGTAGAACTAGTGCCTAGTTCCCATATCTCAAGTACCAGGGTAATTATTTTTGATATTCTCTCTAATGTACTGTTTGATGGATGTCAATAATTTTGAAGAACCCCTTTTCCTAGAGCTAGGTTCTAGAGTGTCTTCTAAATTATTGAGAGGTTGGATGGTGGCAATTGGCTCGACGAACAAAGGCTTCGACAATAAGAAATTCTCTAATTATTTTATTTTTTCTTTGAATATTTCATTTTCTATTTCAATTTCATTAATTAGGGACTTGAGTGCTTCTTTGGTTGCTTCATGAAATTGCATGAACTTTGAAGGTTTTTTCCCTTCCCTTGTAAATCAATCTCAAAGTTCCATTTATCAAAAACCTTTTTATTTTTCAAACTAATTTTTTCAATCAACAATTTTTTAGATTCTTTCGCGTGGTGCCATGTAATCAATTCCTTCTGAAATATTAATGTCTCTTGAAAAGCCAAATCTTGTGTTATTTTTCTATTTTCCAACAATATTTGTGCGGCCCAATCAAGATCTTATTCTTCCACATCCACTTCCATATCTCCAGGTTCAGGTACTGGAATTTACTTCTCTCCCTTTTGAGTTATATCCCTTTTCCTTTTGAGTGCTACAGGGGAAATATGAGTTTTTCCAATGTTTCCTTTTTGGGGGTTTTCATCCCCTCCATCACCAAAATTTTTCGAATGGGAATTATTTTGGACAAGATTACTTCCATGAGTCCAGGTTTTTGTTCAAGAACTCCATAGTAACAGATTTGGTGAACCAGGATTAGGGTTACCACTTCTCGTGGCTTGACCCTTCTGTTTATGCTAGTTGTTAGTGCTGAAAAAAGTCTCAAGATCATCACAAAATTTGTCATGGATATCTTCCATGGGGTTCTAATTATCCCCATATACTTCTTTAAATTATGTATTCTTCACAAAAGACGAGCCATACCCGATTACAAACATATGTGTTGTAAACAAATCACTCGAGCCAAATATTGGAATTTTAGGGACTTCTCTTAGTTTTAAATTATCAATTTTTTTAGAAAATTCATACAGATAGGAAATGTTTTTGAGAGTGATTTCCCCAATTTCCCAAGGAAATGTAATGAACTACTTTTTTCTCTTCTCGTTAAAGAAATGTGCCGAGAACTTGTATTGTTTACAAACTTCTATAACAAAGAATTTATCTGACACATAAAAAGGGATTAAGGAGGTGTTTTTCTCAAATTCGTACATTCTTATGAAACCAAAATTATCCAAGGTTTTTAAAACCCTCTTTTTTGCCAAAAATGAAGCAACTTCGATAGACAATCTCGATTTGGTGGGACCGTAGACTTGTTTCTTGAAAGTAGACAAAAAATCTTTCTGAACTTCATATAATTTATATGGAGCTTTGTGTATCCATAATGTTGGATATGAAAATTGCATTGGGGCTTTGCCAAAATCAATACTCCTTGAGTGAGGCAAGTCTATGAAGATATGGCAGTATGCTATTATGAAAATCAAGTAGGATCTCATGAAGAATTTCTTACTTTTTCGAAAATTAACAAGTTGAAAATAAACTGTGCTCGAAATAAATAGAGCCCAATAAAATAAAATGCTCTCATGGATAGAGAGATGAAAGACATACAATGCATATCTCAGGATATTAGCCATATATTTCTACCTAGTAATTCTGGCGAATAACCAAGTGAACTCTTTATAGGGGTATTTTTTTGGATTACTGAGAGGGGGGGGGGTGAATCAATAGTAGATAAATTTAATCATTTTCACCATTAAATGAAAGTGTTATAAATGTAGAATTATCATCCAATAGTTGCAGAGTAAATAAATAATGAAAAAATGAGAAATCGTGCACATACATAGTACACCAATGTTTTACGTGGAAACCCAAAGTGGGAGAAAACCACATAATGTTTTTTCTTATATGTCTTTAAGAATTAAATTCATTGGAAGCACCAACTTCCTTTGTTTTCTAGCTGCAACTAGAAGGAGGCTCCAACCCCCTGGTTTCTCAGGCTACAACCCCCTATGTTCTCCGGCTACAACCGGAAGGCGACTACAACCACCTATCCTTGCCTCATCCAACCACCCTGATGTAGAAGTAGAATGATGGAACCACTGTCACACTATCACTGTGAGATATACCACTACAAACCTGTACCAATCAGCCTGCACCAAAAAACCTGTAACAACCTATACCAATAACTTGTGCCAACATGTACCATACATCAACCTGTACCATAAACAAATGCATCAACCATGCACCAAACCTATAAAAATAACCTGTCCAAACAACCTATCACAACAACCTGTCTCATCAATATTATCAACCAAATCAGATCTACTCACCAATATCAATCACCAAGACAACTCTCAACAATATGCACAATATCACGAAGATGTGCATCAACCAAGCATATCACAACAACTCATAATCATCACCAAGATCAATATGTGCTTGTAATAATATACCAAGACAAGTATGCTACATCATTCATAAACCATGTGTCAACAATACTACTAACAAGTGCCCAACTATACACCTCATGTATGTGCCAACTCATCAACTAATTGTCTCAACCATGTACCCAACCATGTACCTCAACCAAAATCCCTCAAAAATGAACCAATACTAAACTACAATAGATCTGCCTCAGATCAACTCTACAACAAGCCATAAAATCCCAAGAGGGAATCCAACATATATACAAGGCAAAACCTCAACTTGATTCATAAATTCAACACTACACATATGAAAAACATACCCTTTTTTTCTTCTTGTAGCATTCTGTTGCCGCGGTTTTGTTGTCGCGAATCCACTGCCGTGATTTTTCTGCCGCACTTTTCCTGTTGCGATTTTTTTTTCGCACTTTTTCTGTCACAGTTTTCTTGCCGCACTTTTTCTTCCGTAGTTTTCCTGGCGCACTTTTTCTGCCATAGTTTTCTTGCTGCACTTTTTCTGCTGCAATTTTTCTGCCGCACATTTTCTGCCGTAA
>JZKD02S1807660.1:60847-72461 GCA_000966675.3 Picea glauca | reverse complement strand
TGAATCAATAGTAGATAAATTTAATCTTTATAAATAATGAAAAAATGAGAAATCACGCACATACATAGTACACCAATGTTTTACGTGGAAACCCAAAGTGGGATAAAACCACATAATGTTTTTTCTTATATGTCTTTAAGAATTACATTCATTGGAAGCACCAACTTCCTTTGTTTTCTAGCTGCAACTAGAGAGGGGCTCCAACCCCCTGGTTTCTCAGGCTACAACCCCCTATGTTCTCCGGCTACAACCGGAAGGTGACTACAACCACCTATCCTTGCCTCATCCAACCACCCTGATGTAGAAGTAGAATGATGGAACCACTGTCACACTATCACTGTGAGATATACCACTATAAACCTGTACCAATCAACCTGCACCAAAAAACCTGTAACAACCTGTACCAATAACTTGTGCCAACATGTACCATACATCAACCTGTACCATAAACAAGTGCATCAACCATGCACCAAACCTATAAAAATAACCTGTCCAAACAACCTATCACAACAACCTGTCTCATCAATATTATCAACCAAATCAGATCTACTCACCAATATCAATCACCAAGACAACTCTCAACAATATGCACAATATCACGAAGATGTGCATCAACCAAGCATATCACAACAACTCATAATCATCACCAAGATCAATATGTACTTGTAATAATATACCAAGACAAGTATGCTACATCATTCATAAACCATGTGTCAATAATACTACTAACAAGTGCCCAACTATACACCTCATGTATGTGCCAACTCATCAACTAATTGTCTCAACCATGTACCCAACATGTACCTCAACCAAAATCCCTCAAAAATGAACCAATACTAAACTACAGTAGATCTGCCTCAGATCAACTCTACAACAATCCATAAAATCCCAAGAGGGAATCCAACATATATACAAGGCAAACCCTCAACTTGATTCATAAATTCAACACTACACATATGAAAACCATACCCTTTTTTTCTTCTTGTAGCGTTCTGTTGCCGCGGTTTTGTTGTCGCGAATCCACTGCCGTGATTTTTCTGCCGCACTTTTCCTGTTGCGATTTTTTTTTCGCACTTTTTCTGTCACAATTTTCTTGCCACACTTTTTCTTCCATAGTTTTCCTGGCGCACTTTTTCTGCCGCAGTTTTCTTGCTGCACTTTTTCTACCGCACATTTTCTGCCGTAATTTTCCCGTTGCACCCTTTCTACCGCACTTTTTCTCCTGCACTTTTCCTGCCGTATTTTTCCTGCCACACTTTTTCTGTTGTAGTTTTCTTTCCGCACTTTTTTTGCTGCACTTTTTCTCTATCAATAATACCTGCCCAAATAACCTTTCACAAAAATAGATATTCAATGATATTCAAGTGTGATTAAATGAGAGAGCCTTGCCTCTTATTTATAATTTCATGTATCTTTTTCAAGGGGTTATCTTTTAACCATCTTAACCCACTTTCCTTATTTTAAGGTTAACCCACTTATAACCACTTGTCCACTTAACTTAACCACTTTCCATAATTAGTATGTTCTCCATTAAATTTATTATTTAAATAGTTTCTTTTTCATCCTCTTTGACTTATAGTACACTCATCACTTCACTTTATTATTTAAATGATTTCTTCTTTGCAAACACTTTGACTACTTTGACCTTTTGGGGATTCTAGATGACTCATGAGGGTTCTCCAACTTCACATAGCCATAACTCTCTAACCGTGAGGAGTTATGTGACATTCCACATACCACCGGAAATGAAATGACATGTAATATCCATCTAGAATAGTATTACCTGCAAATATATCAAAACTCATACCATTATCCATCAAACAAACTTGGGTCCATTACCCAAACCTTTGTGCTACCATAATTCACTACCCGACTTTTTTCAAGGGTTGACATCAATGAAAACCAACCCAATTAATAAAAAATCTCCCCCTTTGGCATTGATGGAAACACTTTGATGCAATAATGAAGTTAGGTCATGCAATACTGAAGTCATATCACAACTGCTCTTCCTGTGACCATCGCTCCCCCTAGAAAGATACCTCTATGCTATGCATATGATAAATATCTACCCCTTTTTCATCAATGACAAAGATATCTTTCCATCCGGGGCTGCTCCCCCTATCTAAATTGTCCTTGGGGATACTCCCCCTGAATGAACTCTTCCTGAAACTGATCTCCCGACCTGAACTGTCCTCTTTAAGGTGCTTCCTCATGTAAATCTAAGACATATAAGATAAGCATTCAAAATCATTCATTTTGGAGTAGAAATTACTCTGAGTCTCTGGCGAAGATACTCAAAGGCTTCTCGTGGAAGCGGTTTTGTAAAGATGTCTGCCACTTGTTCTTTTGTGCCCACATATTCAACTCTAATGTTCTTCTCTGCAACCTGTTCCCATAGAAAGTGATACTTGATTGGAATGTGCTTCATATTGGAGTGCATCATCAGGTTCTTTGAGATACTGATGGCACTTATATTATCACAATAGATTGGAATGAGCTCATCATACTCAACATGTATATCTGTCGAATTTTATTTCATCCATAGAACCTATGTACAACATGCTGCTGCTAGAATATATTTTTCTTTGGCTATAGATAAGGATACTGCCCAAGTAGAACACTGCTCCACTGGTGCTTCGTCGGTCATCAATGCAACCTGCCCAATCTGCATATGTGTAGACAATAAGTGATAGATCCTTTCCTTTTGGATACCATAATCGAAAATCTTTTGTTCCTTTGAGATATATGAAAATCCTCTTCGCTGCTATGACATGTGATTCCTTTGGTGATGCTTGAAATCGTTCCACCTATCCAATTGCCTGCATTACATCTGGTYTGGATGYTGTCACATATAGTAAGATACCAATCATTGACCTATATTTCCTCTAGTYTGTAGACTTTGAATCATCATATTTTCTCAACTTGCAAATAGTTTGCATAGGAGTGGTAATTGGTTTGCAATMTTCCATTCCGAACCTCTTTAGCATTTCTCTGATATACTTAGTTTGAGAAATAAAAATTCCTTGGTTGCTTTGACGTATCRAAAGACCCAAAAATAAGGATAGTTMTTCGAGTAATGACATTTCAAATTCATTCTRCATATCCTTTTTAAAATTTTGGCTTAACAAGTCATCATTGCTTCCAAAAATAATATCATCAACATAAACTTCAATTAATAAAATACTATCTTGAGTTACCTTGATGTAGAGGTTGTTGTCTGCACTTCCTTTTCTGAACCCTACCTGCTATAGATATTTATCCATTCTAGAGTACTATGCTCTAGGAGCCTGTTTTAGACCATACAAGGCCTTCTTCAATTTGCACACGTAATCTGCATTCTCTGAAAACTAAAATCCTTCTGGTTGTTTGATGTAGACTTCTTCTCCATTTTCTACTTCTTCTTCGTAAAGTTGTTCCATTGATTCATTTCCTTCTTCCTTTAATTCTTGTCCACCTGTTTCATCAATTGTTACATTGATGTTTTCCACAACTTTGTTCAACCTATGATTGTAACACTTGTATGCTTTCCTTGTACTTTAGTGACCAACAAGTACTCCTTTTTCCACACGAGATTCAAAATTTCCCATTCTGCCATCTTCTCTTTTGATGTAGTATTTGCTTCCAAATACTCTAAAGTGCTTCACATTTGTTGGTCTTCCTTTCCATAGCTTGTAAGAAGTTTTGTCATTGTTGTTTCTGAGCATTACTCTATTTTGAATGTGAACTATTGTATGCATTGCATGTGTCCAAAAAATATCTGTCAATTTTGAATCCATTAGCATTGTTCAAGCCATTTCCTGTGCAATTATCATCCATTATGATAATGTTCCTTTGTATTTGAACCACTCTCTGAACCAATATATGAATCCATGCTCTCGTCCACTTTCATATATTTGTCCAAATCTAATAAGTGTTATTATGAATCCATCTCTTTCCATACTATCCAAGACTGTACTGCACACTGTCCATAATGTTGACCCATTTATCATTGTACTATCATGAAGTATTCACTACTACAATGGATTGTGATTCTGCTAACTGACTTCTTTGGATCTGTCTATTCAAACTTTGCAAGCTGCTCGAAGGATGGTTCTTTGGTATATCACAACTATCGCATAGACTCCCCTTGTCTAATATTCATGTTACATGGGAGTCTCTAAACCGGATGGCTCGGAACAATTCCTGCTCTGATGTGTATTCATCATCATCTTCATTGGTAGATTCATCATCTCTCTGAGCTCTGACTTGTTTCTTTCTGTCCGTGGATTCATCTTTCACTAAAATTCTTGAAAGTACAATCTCTTGAACCTGTTACTTATTTACATGTCCTTATTTTCTTTTAGTTGTTTTCCAAACCTTTCTGTATTTGACATCTTTCTTTTTCTCTATAGAATTTTCTTCATCTCGTTTTATTGCCAATATTGCGATCTCTGGGACCTGGTATTTTTTCATTCATTCTTTGTGTTGTCTTATCCATACTTTCTTACATATGATATCATTGTTCTCTTTCATGGAAGTATCAATCATGCTTCTACAATCACTAGCTATGTGTCCATAGTTGTGATATTTGTAACATTCAATGTTACGTGGGGCCACATAGGCATTTCTTGCTTGAACATTTCTTTTATAATCCTAGCAATCTGCAACCTTATGTCCAAAGTTAGTACAATAAAAACAATGACCATAAAATAATTTTGCATACCTGGGAGTGAATGATCTTGTTTGTGGCATAGTCCTTCTAAATTTTTGCCTTGACTGATCATGATCATGATTGAAGCTTCTTTCTGGCTTGAACATGGATGGTCTTCTCGAATATGTATATTCAATAGTTTTCTTAGATTTCGGTTGACCATGATTCCTTCCTTTGAGTACTTCTGCATAACTCTTTCTATTTTCTTCATTCTTCTTTTCTAGCAACCTAGAGTGCTTCTCTTCATTCTCTATAATTGATGTGGATGTTTATGTCTCTTCAACGTTCTTGTTGAGCTTGGCGATTTTACTTCTCAATGTGATAACTTCTTCAAGCTTCTCAACCTCTTCTTATTTCTTCATTATCTGAGACTTCATGACTTCTTTTGTTCTTTCCGCTTCTTCAAGCTGAATTTTTAATTTGATTATTTATTCTTCAAGTCCTTTCTCTTCTTGACCAAACTTTTCCTCAAGTTGGTTTAGATCGTTAGTTCTTTTATTAACATGATCTGTCAATATCTTCTCTCTCATTTCTGCTTCTTCCTTCTGTGCTTCTATGTTGGCTTCCAAATACTTCTTTTGATATTCAAGATTTTATTCGATCTTTCTGGCTTCTTCTAGCTGAGTTCTTAAGTTCTTGATGACCTATTGGGATTCTTAAAAAATGTGTACACTTTCCTTTTGTTTCATCAATTCTTTCTTGAGCGACTTGTTTTCTTCTCTTAGTTTATCTAAAGCACTAATTAATTCTGCTTCATAATTGTCTTCCTTTTCAATTAGTTTTTCTATCTCATTTCCTTCATGGCATTCTATTTCAATATGTCCGCGTTTTTCATAATTAAAGAAAAAAAACATACCTTTGGTGATTATGTACTCTTCATCCTCTGAATCTGTTGGACATGGTGAATATAATTCTTCTTGATCTATATCTACATCTTCTTTGGAATTTTCAGAATCTACGATGGGTGAATAATATATGTCATATAACTTATCCCAAAGTTCTTTGGCTAATGAACATTTACCAACCTTTTCTCTTACCGGATTATATAATCCTTCCCAGATGAAATCCATTGCTATTTTTTTATTCTTCTTCAATTCCTTCTTGGCTGTAGTCTTTTCCTTTTTTGCAATATCATATCCTGTAACAACTAATAGCCAAATATAATGTCCAAGTGCCTGTAAAAATACTTTCATATTTCTGCTCCACATCTCATACTTTAAACCATTATGATTGTACTCCATTCTCAAAATAACCCATGATCTCCTTCCAATGGTTAATGTTGGCATGTTTTACATACAGTGTATGCTTGTCATTGATGGAAAGTACAACAATGATGATGGCTTGACAAGATGAGAGTATGCATCGACAACAAAATAGGAACAAAGTAAGCTCAGGAGGAGTTAGCACAAAGTTAGATGCAATACGAAGGTATGCTTGTTCATTTGATGGAAAAAAAGAAGGCAAGGAAGACCAGTAGCGCAATGATGATTGAATAGCAAGATCAAAGTTTTGGTCAAACTTCATTTTGGAGTTTTCGACTACCGGGATTTCGGATACCGGGAGATGGAGAAGTCAGAGACTCTCAACATNCTTCTCCATTTTCTACTTCTTCTTCGTAAAGTTGTTCCATTGATTCATTTCCTTCTTCCTTTAATTCTTGTCCACCTGTTTCATCAATTGTTACATTGATGTTTTCCACAACTTTGTTCAACCTATGATTGTAACACTTGTATGCTTTCCTTGTACTTTAGTGACCAACAAGTACTCCTTTTTCCACACGAGATTCAAAATTTCCCATTCTGCCATCTTCTCTTTTGATGTAGTATTTGCTTCCAAATACTCTAAAGTGCTTCACATTTGTTGGTCTTCCTTTCCATAGCTTGTAAGAAGTTTTGTCATTGTTGTTTCTGAGCATTACTCTATTTTGAATGTGAACTATTGTATGCATTGCATGTGTCCAAAAAATATCTGTCAATTTTGAATCCATTAGCATTGTTCAAGCCATTTCCTGTGCAATTATCATCCATTATGATAATGTTCCTTTGTATTTGAACCACTCTCTGAACCAATATATGAATCCATGCTCTCGTCCACTTTCATATATTTGTCCAAATCTAATAAGTGTTATTATGAATCCATCTCTTTCCATACTATCCAAGACTGTACTGCACACTGTCCATAATGTTGACCCATTTATCATTGTACTATCATGAAGTATTCACTACTACAATGGATTGTGATTCTGCTAACTGACTTCTTTGGATCTGTCTATTCAAACTTTGCAAGCTGCTCGAAGGATGGTTCTTTGGTATATCACAACTATCGCATAGACTCCCCTTGTCTAATATTCATGTTACATGGGAGTCTCTAAACCGGATGGCTCGGAACAATTCCTGCTCTGATGTGTATTCATCATCATCTTCATTGGTAGATTCATCATCTCTCTGAGCTCTGACTTGTTTCTTTCTGTCCGTGGATTCATCTTTCACTAAAATTCTTGAAAGTACAATCTCTTGAACCTGTTACTTATTTACATGTCCTTATTTTCTTTTAGTTGTTTTCCAAACCTTTCTGTATTTGACATCTTTCTTTTTCTCTATAGAATTTTCTTCATCTCGTTTTATTGCCAATATTGCGATCTCTGGGACCTGGTATTTTTTCATTCATTCTTTGTGTTGTCTTATCCATACTTTCTTACATATGATATCATTGTTCTCTTTCATGGAAGTATCAATCATGCTTCTACAATCACTAGCTATGTGTCCATAGTTGTGATATTTGTAACATTCAATGTTACGTGGGGCCACATAGGCATTTCTTGCTTGAACATTTCTTTTATAATCCTAGCAATCTGCAACCTTATGTCCAAAGTTAGTACAATAAAAACAATGACCATAAAATAATTTTGCATACCTGGGAGTGAATGATCTTGTTTGTGGCATAGTCCTTCTAAATTTTTGCCTTGACTGATCATGATCATGATTGAAGCTTCTTTCTGGCTTGAACATGGATGGTCTTCTCGAATATGTATATTCAATAGTTTTCTTAGATTTCGGTTGACCATGATTCCTTCCTTTGAGTACTTCTGCATAACTCTTTCTATTTTCTTCATTCTTCTTTTCTAGCAACCTAGAGTGCTTCTCTTCATTCTCTATAACTGATGTGGATGTTTATGTCTCTTCAACGTTCTTGTTGAGCTTGGCGATTTTACTTCTCAATGTGATAACTTCTTCAATCTTCTCAACCTCTTCTTATTTCTTCATTATCTGAGACTTCATGACTTCTTTTGTTCTTTCCGCTTCTTCAAGCTGAATTTTTAATGTGATTATTTATTCTTCAAGTCCTTTCTCTTCTTGACCAAACTTTTCCTCAAGTTGGTTTAGATCGTTAGTTCTTTTCTTAACATGATCTATCAATATCTTCTCTCTCATTTCTGCTTCTTCCTTCTGTGCTTCTATGTTGGCTTCCAAATACTTCTTTTGATATTCAATATTTTATTCGATCTTTCTGGCTTCTTCTAGCCGAGTTCTTAAGTTCTTGATGACCTGTTGGGATTCTTAAAAAATGTGTACACTTTCCTTTTGTTTCATCAATTCTTTCTTGAGCGACTTGTTTTCTTCTCTTAGTTTATCTAAAGCACTAATTAATTCTGCTTCATAATTGTCTTCCTTTTCAATTAGTTTTTCTATCTCATTTCCTTCATGGCATTCTATTTCAATATGTCCGCGTTTTTCATAATTAAAGAAAAAAAACATACCTTTGGTGATTATGTACTCTTCATCCTCTGAATCTGTTGGACATGGTGAATATAATTCTTCTTGATCTATATCTACATCTTCTTTGGAATTTTCAGAATCTACGATGGGTGAATAATATATGTCATATAACTTATCCCAAAGTTCTTTGGCTAATGAACATTTACCAACCTTTTCTCTTACCGGATTATATAATCCTTCCCAGATGAAATCCATTGCTATTTTTTTATTCTTCTTCAATTCCTTCTTGGCTGTAGTCTTTTCCTTTTTTGCAATATCATATCCTGTAACAACTAATAGCCAAATATAATGTCCAAGTGCCTGTAAAAATACTTTCATATTTCTGCTCCACATCTCATACTTTAAACCATTATGATTGTACTCCATTCTCAAAATAACCCATGATCTCCTTCCAATGGTTAATGTTGGCATGTTTTACATACAGTGTATGCTTGTCATTGATGGAAAGTACAACAATGATGATGGCTTGACAAGATGAGAGTATGCATCGACAACAAAATAGGAACAAAGTAAGCTCAGGAGGAGTTAGCACAAAGTTAGATGCAATACGAAGGTATGCTTGTTCATTTGATGGAAAAAAAGAAGGCAAGGAAGACCAGTAGCGCAATGATGATTGAATAGCAAGATCAAAGTTTTGGTCAAACTTCATTTTGGAGTTTTCGACTACCGGGATTTCGGATACCGGGAGATGGAGAAGTCAGAGACTCTCAACATNAAATCCATTGCTATTTTTTTATTCTTCTTCAATTCCTTCTTGGCTGTAGTCTTTTCCTTTTTTGCAATATCATATCCTGTAACAACTAATAGCCAAATATAATGTCCATGTGCCTGTAAAAATACTTTCATATTTCTGCTCCACATCTCATACTTTAAACCATTATGATTGTACTCCATTCTCAAAATAACCCATGATCTCCTTCCAATGGTTAATGTTGCCATGTTTTACATACAGTGTATGCTTGTCATTGATGGAAAGTACAACAACGATGATGGCTTGACAAGATGAGAGTATGCATCGACAACAAAATAGGAACAAAGTAAGCTCAGGAGGAGTTAGCACAGAGCTAGATGCAATATGAAGGTATGCTTGTTCATTTGATGGAAAACAAGCAAGCAAGGAAGACCAATAGCGCAATGATGATTGAATAGCAAGATCAAAGTTTTGGTCAAACTTCATTTTGGAGTTTTCGACTACCGGGATTTCGGATACCGGGAGATGGAGAAGTCAGAGACTCTCAACATCAGGAGTCCCAAAATGCCGAAATTAGAAAACTCGAAAAGGCGCATCACTCGAAATGTTGAATATCAGGATTTCGGTTACCGGGAGATGGAGCGACAAGGATCCTTTGTCATCAGGAGTCCCAAAGTGCCAAAAAGCGAAATGTTGAAATTCAAGAAGCAGGCACATCATACCGGGATTTTGGTTACCGGGAAATGGAGAAGTCATAGACTCTCATCATCTTGAGCCCCTAAGTGCCGAAATATGAAATTCTGAAACATACACATCAACAAACCACGTCAGCTAAGGACACGTGGCACAATCAGGGAATGACAAGTGTCAAGCTGATTCAAAATTTTGGGCACATGTAAGTCACGAATCAGAGTGACAGGTGGCAGCTATTCAACACGTGTCAATCCACGTATGACGTCAGCAGGTTTACATCACATCGGAACTTTCTATTTCAGGGTTTTACACAACAAGCAAAATCTCCACCATCACGATGTCTCAAACTCTGAAATGCCGAAAGGGACCATTGTGAGTCTCAAAAAACTTGAAGGAAAAAATGTCGAAATCCTGTCAACCATCCATCTCAGTGGGTTATGTGAACCGTCCGATCACTTCGGAGATTTTGTGATCATGAATTTGATAATGTTGGAGTCACGATGACTTGAAAGGGAAAAATGCCGAAATCGCGAAACCCAAAGTCACAGAATGATAAAGACTCCATACCGGAGTTTCAGAGACTGGGAGTTGGAGGAGTCAAGAGTGAAGACTCTTTGTCTCAGGAGTCCTAAAATCGCGAAATCCGAAGTCGCGAAATGCCGATTCGCCGAAAAGAGAAACTTAGGAGTATGAACCTTTGATCCGACTCCATTTCACAGTTTTGGATACTGGAACTTGGAGGTGTCAAGAACACTTCACCACAAAAATGCCGAAATCCTGAAATGCGAATTTGCGATTTATAGTTTTGAACTAGCTAGTGGTCATTGCCTGTGGTCCAGCGAGGGAAGGAGCTAGTATAGAAAAGCTCCTTTTTGGAGTTTTGGGGATCATGACATGGAGTGTAACCAATATTTATCCCGGGGATCCCGAAATACCGAAATGCGAATTGGCGAAATAAACCCAAGATCACATGAAGTCAATCCAACGGTGCAGGGGATTTTGGGCATGATCGGAGGGCTAATGTTTCTCCTCGTAGTCTAACTGCTGGAAACCATTTATGGTCTCTGCCAAAGGATTCAAAGAGACCTCTGTGTGATCGCCAGAGGAGCTGAAGGGTCTCCAAGATTCTTTCTGTGAATGAAGATGATTCTTAGAGGGACTAACAAGTGGATGAGCATTGCAGTTTGTAACTGAAGTAGAAAGTATAAGTTCGAATATGCCAGAGAAGAAGAAGAGTCTTGACTGCCAGAGAGGCTGAGGAATCTCAGCATGACATCTAGTGATGCTGAATGCATGGGATAACCGCTAGAGAAGTTGAAGGGTTACCATGACAATCAGACAGAGCACTCGAGATGTGGAAGAGATTAACGCGGTGTGAGCAGGCATAGGCATGGTGCACATTGCATGCACAATGTGCACAGAAGCTATAAGTACACGGTACAAAGAAGTGATAAGGTTATTGTTGTTGAGGTGAAGTAATGCATGTGTGAAGAAGGAAAGGGGTGGTGCAACAGCTGAAATGTACAGGAAACAAAAGGTACATTGAATGGGAATGGCACACAGAGCACAAAAGGCAGAAGAACAGAATGGGCAGCGAATGCATGCAGGAAGACAGTGAGGCAGACAGAGCAGCGAAAATCTTGCAGAATAGTGATGAGACTGGTAAGCTGTTGTTAAACATTATATCACTGTAATAAGTTTCAGTAACAAATATTCATAATCCAGGGTGGTAGGGAGGTGCTAGGGAGGACTGGTGTCCTCAGA
>JZKD02S1807649.1:73113-86045 GCA_000966675.3 Picea glauca | reverse complement strand
ACACAATGTATGAATATAATATATGCTGGTTTTCCCGGTTTGGGTTTCCAGGTGAAAAATCTCTGTGTAATGTTTTTATTTTCCATTGTATCTTTTCTGTTCTTTTCTGAATATCGGTTTGCAGTAGATATTGTACAAGGTTAGAATTTACACCAATCTATCCAAAATTTCAAAGGGTCCATAATACCGAGGTGCCAGCTTGGCACAGGCTCCCATTCTTAAGGAGTGTTTCCTGGGTCTAACTCAAAAATACACATGATCCCCTTCCTTGAACTTTATAGGAGTCCTTTTTCTGTTTATCCTTAGCTATTTTCAGATTTTGTTTTATCTGAACTACTTGTTGTTCCATTTATTTCAACATATTTGGCCAGATTGTAATTATGTCTATTGGGTTATCCCAACTGATTGGAATCTTTCATTGTCTACCATAGAGGGCCTCAAAAGGGCTCATCTTCAATGACTCTTGATATCCATTGTTGTAGGAAAATTCTACCAGTGGTAGGTAGTCTTCCCAATTCTTAGGCTGATGCATTATATGCATCTTTAACATGTCCTCTAACACCTGGTTTACTCTCTCTCTCTCTATCCATCAGTTTGAGGGTGATAGGTTGTACTAAATAGCAATTTAGTTTCAAAACCAACAAACGGAGATTTCCAAAATTTTGAAGTAAATTTTGTATCTCTGTCATATATGATTTCCTTAGGCATGCCATGCCATATAAATATTTCTTTCATGAAAATACTGGCAATATATATTTCCTTGCAAGTTGATTTGACGGGAATAAAGTGGGCAACCTTTCTCATTTTGTCCACAACTACCATGATGGTGTCATTCTGCTTGGTTGATTTTCGTAACCCTGTGATGAAATCCATGGAAATGGTTTCCCATTTCCATTCTGGGATTGGTAGGGGCTGCAATAGCCTTGCTGGATGCCGGTGCTCTACCTTAACCTACTGACATTCTAGACATTTAGATAAGTAATCAACTATGTCCTTTTTCATTCCAGGCCAATAAAATAGTTTCCTAGTGCCCGTGATCATCTTCTGATAACCAGGATGACCAATATATGGTCTTTTGTGTAGTTCATCCATTATGAACCTCTTCAAGTCATCACAATTTGGAATATAAAACCTACCTTTGTAAGTTAGCAGGCCATCCTTCAACAATTGACATCCCTCATACTTCATCCCTGTGGGCTCTTGTTCTAAGTATGATTTTATAGTCTTGAAAAATGAATTTGTTTCTTGTGTGATTTTGACTCTCTCATTGATGTCCATTTGACAAGTTCTTACAGCTGCCAAGTGGATCACTTTCATACTTCTGCTAAGGGCATCAACCACCCTATTTTATTTTCCTTTGATATGTTTGATTTCAAAATCAAACTCACTAAGGAGAGCCATCCATCTAGCTTGTCTAGCATTGAGTTTTGGTTGATCAAACAGATATATCAACCCACTATGGTCTGTCAAAAGAACAAATATCCTACCTAGGAGGTAATGCCTCCACATTTTTAAAGCATGTACTATGGTAGCCAATTCTAGATCATGGGTCACATAATTGATTTCATGCTCATTCAATTTTCTAGATTCGTAGCAAATTATATGTCCTTCTTGCATAAGGACTCCTTCAAGCCCTTCCTTGCAGGAATCTATACACACATGGAAGTCCTTGTTTGGGTCTGCAATATTCAGCATAGGTGCATTGGTTAGAATTCATTTCAACTATTGGAATCTCTTTTCACATTATGATGTCCAAATGAATTTAACTCCCTTTTTTTGAAGGGAGGTGATTGGGAAACCAATCTTGGAAAATCCCTTTATGAACCTCCTATAGTATCCTTCTAGGCCCATAAAGGCTCTGATATCAGATACATCCTTTGGGGTAGGCCAATCCATAATGGATTTGATCTTGTTAGGATCAACTGCCACTCCTTCTTCATAAATAACATGGCCTAAGTAATGGACTTGTTTCTGGAAAAAGTCACACTTACTAAATTTAGCATAGAGCTGATGTTCTCTTAGAACTTGAAGCACTAGCTTGAGACATTCTTCATGATCTTCTCTATTCTTGGAATAGATTAGGATATCATCAATGAAAACTAATACAAATATGTTCAATAAATTACTGAGTACATTATTCATTAAGCACATAAAAGTGGTTGGTTGTAATACCCATGTTTCCCCAACTTGTAATTAATAATTAATTAGGATTACCATGCTATGGAATGTGAACGATGTAAATGTATCTTTGTTTAGATTTCCAACGACTAACTGTGGGGGGTTAATCCTTGAAGTACTAACCATGACATCACTAGAGGAAAGAGTGGGAAAACTATAGAGAGGGTCATTATGTCAAATGACCCCAAATTCTCCCTTTGACGAGGATAATAAACCTCCTCTGATTCCCAAGGATAGGAATCAATTAATGAAGAAAGGACCAGTGGTTGAACCATCAACCACCCCATGAATGGAAGCATGGTCTAGCTGAAGAATGTCAAACTGAAGTACCATCGGGTCTTGTAGACCCAGGTTGACCCAAGTTTCCCTCTAACAGAAGAAATATGATAGGAAGGGGAACCTTCCCAAGGAGTGAGGGTGTGCAAGGCATACATACATACAAAGAGAAGAGAACTTACACGAGAACATGAACTCAACAGGAGACTGCGAGCTTGATGCTGAGGAGGCATTTGATAAACCTCTCAGAGACCATGACAGAGGGTGGATCCTTGAGAAACTATGAAAGTTCCCCAGTGATATCATGGCTTGGCATGGGGGTGGTCAGAGTGATAAGAATGAATGCCTCTGAGCCTATGGTTGGGTGGAAAGGCGAACACCCATAGTCGGTTGGTTGGCTGCGACTTGTAATAGATAATTATTTCATTTACCCTCTGCACTTGAATTGAAATGCATGATCAAATGTCTGTGTCTATAACTAAGATTTGAAGTGATTGATTCATGATGAAAATGATTAATGTCCTTTTGTAAAATTTTTCCTTCAAATGGTTGTAATATGATCAGTGTGGCCTGTCAGTGGGTTGGAAAATACTCAAGGTATACTTTCCAGGGATCAACTTCACAGTCCTAGAGTCGGGGCAGACTCTACGAGATTGATACAGTTTTGTTGATCCTTCGAAAGTTCCTTTCCCTGGTTATAAATTAAGTTCCGTGAATGGAGGGTGCTTTCTTCAAACCAGTTGTTCGGGGGACTATAGGCTCATGCCCACAATTATAACCAAATCTTGGCTAAGAGTCGAGCATACAGTCTGAGACTCACCAAAGGGTCCATATGATCAAGGTCTAGGAACCTTGTGCTAGCTCGAAAGGAGCTAAGCTTTTTTGGCTTCAGAACTCTGAGAGAGTTCAGAGTTCCGGGGTGTTACAACCTTAACCACATCTTGGCTAAGAGTTATGAGGGTATCCTTCGGAGCTTGACAGAGTCCCATATAACCAAGACCCGTGAACCCTATGTTAAGTTTGAAAAGAGCTAAGTGTTTGGGACTCTGGGAGTCCAGAGCTCTTAGGGAATGAACATTGCAAATTACAAACTATGTCGAAGACGACCTATCAAATTGGTTGCTCGACGTTGGACCGACAGTTGGAAGTCATTTAATTGTGACCATGGGATTTTTCAAACCATTAAACCCTGACCCACTTACTGGTCGCGAAGTAAGGCGATCCATGGATCCGAGGGTATTCTGGAGCCTCCCTGACTGTTGGATCTACACTATGGTCAGCCCGACGTTGACCGTTTCGGGAGATTTGGGTTGTTGTTGCGTGAAGGGAACAAAGTCCCGAAGCCCAAAGTGAGTGTGGGTCATTGGATGAGAGACCATGTGGTAGGAGATATCGTAGTCCAGAGACTCGACACTCCATAGGAAGTTGGGTGAGATTCACTAAAGTGGAAGACTCCCAAAATATCGAACATGGGATTCCATATCAGCCATCCATTGTTAAGGATACGTGTCACTAGATCCTACAGTCCGGAGACTTAACACTCAGGGAGGAAGCTTGAAACTACACACCAAAACTCTCGAATGTCAGATTCACGATGTGACGCAGGCCCTAGATTTGAGGAGCTTCGAGAGATATTCCAATTGTCAGATCTACGTCATAGTCAACTCGATGTTTACCACTTCGGGAGAACAAAGGTGTTGCACCTCCACAATGCCAAATGATGAATTTACGAAGTAACGTGGACCGTCGATCCTTGGATCCTTCGGGATCCTTCTCATCCATTGATAGATAAGGGATGCATGGAGCCATATCCTGTAGTTCGGAGTCTTGGAACTATGGGGGAATTGAGGTGTGGTGCATTGATAAGATCTTAAGCCTAGAGGTACAAATTAACGAGATCCATCGATCTGGAGGATCTTCGGGACCACTTGTGACCATTGGATCTACTCCATGGTCAAAACTAGAAAACAAAGATTTCCAAAATTTTGAAGTAAATTTTGTATCTCTATCAGATATGATTTACTTAGGCATGCCATGTAGTATAAATATTTCTTTCATGAAAATACTGGCAATATCTATTGCCTTGCAATTTGATTTGACGGGAATAAAGTGGGCAACCTTGTTCAGTTTGTCCAAAACTACCATGATGGTGTCATTCTGCTTGGTTGATTTTGGTAACCCTGTGATGAAATCCATGGAGATGGTTTCCCATTTCCATTCTGGGATTGGTAGGGGATGCAATAGCCCCGCTAGATGTCGGTGCTCCACCTTAAACTCCTGACATTCTATACATTTAGCTAAGTAATCAACTATGTCCTTTTTCAGTCCGGGCCAATAAAATAGTTTCCTAGTGGTTGTGATGATCTTTTGATAACCAGGATGATCAATATAAGGTATTTTGTGTAGTTCATCCATTATGAACCTCTTCAAGTCGTCACAATTTGGAAAATAAAACCTACTTTTGTAAGTTAGCAGGTCATCCTTTAGCAATTGATAACCCTCATACTTCATCTCTTTGAGCTCTTGTTCTAAGTATAATTTTACAGTCTTGAAAAATGCATATGTTTTTTGTGCACTTTTAACTTTCTCCTTGACGTCCGTTTCACAAGTGCTTACAACTTCCAAGTGAATCAATTTCATACTTCTGCTAAGGGCATCAACCAACGTATTTTATTTTCCTTTGACATGTTTGATTTCAAAATCAAACTCACTAAGGAGATCCATCCATCTAGCTTGTCTAGCATTGATTTTTGGTTGATCAAACAGATATATCAACCCACTATGGTCTGTCATAAGCACAAATCTCCTACCTAGGAGGTAATTCCTCCACATTTTTAAAGCATGTACTATGTTAGCCAATTCTAGATCATGGGTCACATAATTGATTTCATGCTCATTCAATTTTCTAGATTCGTAGCAAATTATATGTCCTTGCATAAGGACTCCTCTGAGCCCTTCCTTAAAGGAATATGTACACACAAGGAATTCCTTCTTTGGGTCTGCAATCTTCAACACAGGTGCATTGGTTAGAATGTATTTCAACTCTTAGAATCTCTCTTCACATTATGATGTCCAAATGAATTTAACTCCCTTTTTTTGAAGGGAGGTGATTGGGAAACCAATCTTGGAAAATCCCTTTATGAACCTCCTATAGTATCCTGCTAGGCCCATAAAGGATCTGATATCATATAAATCCTTTGGGGTAGGCCAATCCATAATGGATTTGATCTTGTTAGGATCAACTGCCACTCCTTCTTCAGAAATAACATGGCCTAAGTAATGGACTTGTTTCTGGAAAAAGTCACACCTACTAAACTTAACATAGAGTTGATGTTCTCTTAGCACTTGAAGCACTAGCTTGAGATGTTCTTCATGCTCTTCTCTATTCTTGGAATAGATTAGGATATCATCAATGAAAACTAATAAAAATATGTCCAATAACTTATTGAGTACATTATTCATTAAGCACATAAAAGTGGCTGGTTGTAATACCCCTGTTTCCCTAGCTTGTAATTAATAATTAATTAGGATTACCATGCTATGGAATGTGAACGATGTAAATATATCTTTGTTTAGA
The DNA here is from genome assembly GCA_000966675.3 of Picea glauca. Lineage (NCBI taxonomy): Eukaryota > Viridiplantae > Streptophyta > Pinopsida > Pinales > Pinaceae > Picea > Picea glauca. The sequence continues at coordinate 80,014 of JZKD02S1807649.1, read as the reverse complement.
TTTCCAACGACTGAATGTGGGGGGTCAATCCTTGAAGTACTGGCCATGATATCACTAGAGGAAAGAATGGGAAAACTATAGAGAGGGTTCATTATGTCAAATGACCCCAAATTCTCCCTTTGACGAGGATAATAAACCTCCTCTAATTCCCAAGGATAGGAATCAATTAATGAAGAAAGGACCAGTGGTTGAACCATCAACCACCCCATGAATGGAAGCATGGTCTAGCTGAAGAATGTCAACCCAAAGTACCATCGAGTCCTGCAGACCCAGGTTGACCCAAGTTTCCTTCTAACAAAAGGAATATGATAGGAAGGGGAACTTTCCCAAGGAGTGAGGGTGTGCAAGGCATACCGACATACAAAGAGACGAGAACTTACATGAGAATGTGAACTCAATAGGAGACTGTGAGCTTGATGCTGAGGAGGCATTTGATAAACCTCGCAGAGACAGAAGGTGGATCCCTGAGAAACTGTGAAAGTTCTCCAATGATATCATGGCTTGGCACGGGGGTGGATAGAGTGATAAGAATGAATGCCTTTGAGCCTATGGTTGGGTGGAAATAAGAACACCCACAGTCAGTTGGTTGGTTGAAACTTGTAATATATAATCATTTCATTTACCTTGTGCACTTGAATTGAAATGCATGATCGAATGTCTGTGTCTATAACTAAGATTTGTAGTGATTGATTCATGATGAAAATGCTTAATGTCCTTTTGTAAAATGTTTCCTTTGAATGGTTGTAAGATGAATAGTGTGGCCTCTGGGTGGGTTGGGAAATCCTCAAGGTATACTTCCCAGGGATCAACTTCATAGTCCTAGAGTCGGGGCAGACTCTACGAGACTGCTACAGTTATGTTGATCCTTTGAAAGTGCCTTTCCTTGGTTATAACTTAATTTTTGTGAATGGAGGGTGCTTCCTTCAAACCATTTGTTTGAGGGACTGCAAGATCATGCCCCCTATTATAACCAAATATCGGTTAAGATTCGAGTGTACAGTCCGAGACTCACCAGAGGGTCCATATGAACAAGGTCTAGGAACCCTGCGCTAGCTCGAAAGGAGATAAGCTTTTCTGGCTTTAGAACTCTGGGAGAATTTGAAGTTTCGGGGTGTTACAACCTTAACCAAATCTTGGCTAAGAGTTATGAGAGTAACCTTTAGAGCTTGATAGAGTTCCATATAACCAAGACCCAAGAACCCTGTGTTAAGTTCGAAAAGAGCTAAGTGTTTGGGACTTTGGGAGTCTGGAGCTCCGAGGGAATGAACATTGCAAAGTCCAAACTACATCGAAGATGACTTTTTGAGTTGGTTTCTCGATGGTGGACTGATAGTTGGTAGTCATTGAATCGTGACCGTAGGATTTTTCCAACCGTTAAAAACTGACCCACTTACTGGTTGCAAATTAAGGAGAACTGTGGATCCGAGGGTATTCGAGAGCCTCCCTAACTGTTGGATCTACACTGTGTTCAACCTGACATTGATCATTTCAGGAGGTATGGGTTGTTGTTGCATGAAGGGAACAAAGTCCAGAAGCCCAAAGTGAGTGTGGGATGTTGGATGAGAGACCACGTGGCAGGAGATCTCGTAGTTCGGAGACTCTAAACTCCATAGGAAGTTGCACGAGAGTCACTAAAGTGGAAGACTCCTGAAACAATGAACATGGGAGTCCATATCAGTCGTCCATTGTTAAGGATACATGTTGCTATATCCTACAGTCTATAGACTTATCACTTCAGGAGGAATCTTGAAACTACATGTCAAAACTCTTGAATGTCGGAGTCACAATGTGACGTGGGCCGTAGATATGAGGAGCTTCAGGAGCTAGTCCAATCGTCAGATCTACGTCGTAGTCAACCCGATGTTGACCGCTTCTGGAGAACAAAGGTGTTGCACCTCCACAACTCTAGAATGTTGAATTTATGAAGTGACATGGACTGTCGATCCTTGGATGCTTCGGGATCCTTCTCAGCCATTGATAGATAGGGGACGCATGGCGCCAGATCCTGTAGTTTGGAGTCTTGGAAGTTTGGGGGAATTTAGGTGTGGTGTATTGATAGGCTCTGAATCCCAGAGTTATGAATTAACGAGAGCCATCGATCTGGATGAGATTCGGGACCACTCGTGAATGTTGGATCTACTCCATGGTCAATTTGGCTTTGACCTACTCTGAGAGTAAGGAGAGGATTACACCATGAAACCCCCGAATGTCAAAGTGGCGAAGAAACAGAGGCTGTAGATCCTGAAGTCAACATGGATGCATCTTGACCATGAGATCAAAGGGTTTGGAAGGCTGTCATTCCAAGGTGATGGGGCGTGATGACATCACCCAAGGTGACATGGACCCATGTTTGACATGCCACGTGTCACTTAGATTCGTAAATATTGCAGACCCTGTGTTCCCATTCACACGTTACACATGTCACCCTCTGAAGGGGCCACATGTCATCACTTCCCCATCCACATATCACACCTGACACTCACTGCTTGGTCTGCCTAGTTGGAGGAGCATGAGGGACTTACATGTATTTTCCCTCGTATCGAGTACGACTTCACATGCGAGAGTGGGCCCTTTGGGAGTCCAAGACTTCAGGAATTCAGAGGTTTAGAGTGCGGTGTCAAGGATAAATTGAAAGGGCTAAAGGTTGGAGCTACGTGGAAACATTTCGAAATTCTGGGAGTTCGAGACTCCGAAGGATTTGCGTGTAGAGTGGAAAAGAGGCATTCAACGTCGAAGTGTTGAACACTGAAATATCCTCTTGCATAAGTGTCCAATGGGGAACGAGCCCTACTGTTGGATTGGATAGTGGATGGACCTTCCACCATGGATGTAGGAACTTGGAGACTGTACATGTGAGGTGGATCCATGTGGGTGCCACGTGGCCTTTGACCAATGAGGCTCGCAGAACTTTAGAAGGGCATAACTTCTGATCTAGAGCTCGGATTGGAGCATGGCGATAATGGTTGGAAATATATTGAAGATCATAAGAGGATAAATACCTTAGACAAAGGATCTGAGATGTTTGAGGAAATAGAAATTACGATGCCCCATTCCTTAAAATCCCATTTAAGGGGTTGGGTGTGTTACACTAGTGCATTGGTAAGCCCAAATGGCACCACCACAAATTCATAGTGACCATATCTTGTCCTAAAGGTTGTTTTCTGGATTTCTTCATCCTTAATTTGGACATGATGGTATCCAGACCTCAAGTCAATCTTGGAGAAAATTGTGGCACCCATTAATTGGTCAAACAAGTCATTGATCCTTGGTAAGGGATACTTATTCTTAATGGTCATCTTATTAAGTTGTTTATAGTCTATGCACAACATGAGTGTGCCATCCTTCTTTTTCACAAACAAGGCTGGTTCTCCCCATGGAGACACACTAGGCTGTATGTATCCTTTGTCCAAAATCTCCTTTAGCTGTAGTTTGAGGTCAACTAGCTCTGGTGTACTCATTCTATAGGGTGTTCTAGACACTAGCACCACTCATGGTACAAGTTATATTGAAAAGACAATATCTCTTCTTGGAGGTAGACCTGGTATCTCTTCTGCAAACACATCTTGATACTCTCTTAATATGGGATGGTCCTCTAGGATTGGTTTATTGTTCGTAATAGAGTTCAACAATTGTATTGCATACAAAGGACACCCTTTTCTGCAATACTTCTTCACTTGAAGGGTTGATATTTGTCTCACTGAGATAGGATTTTGAATCCCTTGTAGGGTTAATTTTCTCCCTTCTTCATCTTCACTCTCCAAAATTTTATTGTAACAGTCCAACTTGTTTTTATGGGTAGCCAACCAATCCATGCCAATCAACAGGTCATAAGATCATAAAGGGATCATATTTAGGGTTGTTTGGGTGGGTAATCCATTCATAATGAATTGGCATGCTTGTATGACCTCTGTTACTTTTATTTTGGTTCCAGTGGCTATTTGTACCAGTCATGATTTAACATGTTTAACTTGCTACAATTTACATTTCTCTACAGTTTGAGGGGAAACATAACTCAAATTAGAACCAGGGTCAATTAAAATGGAAACTAGATGGTTGGAAATCATACCTTCCATCTCCACCACTGAAGATTGGTGGTCAACTTGTCTATTATCCAAGGCTGCATAAATTTGTGGCACACTCATAGCCACATCATTGACTATGGTAGCCTCTTGGATGTTGTATACCCTCCTATTGTTCTGTTGCCTATGTGGGTAGTCCCTCAGTATATGTTCTTCTCCACACCCCCAACATTTCAAGGATTCTCTATTTGTGTTATCAGTCTTACCCGAGGCTGCTCCAAAGGGTTTATTTCCACTCTGAGATGGGAAATTTTTCTGATATATAATTTTTGTAGGAAGGCTCATCTTAGAACCTTTTTCCATGGTTCTTAAATATTGATTGTTTAAACCCCTTATTCTTGAATCTCGAATTACTTTTCTTCTTCCAATCCTCATGAGGTTCTGTCTTATTCCCGAATTTCTCATAGAAATACCTTGTCTTCTGGATAGCATCTTCTAAAGTCTTTGACTCATCAAACTCAATTTTTATTGGAAGGACCGAGGTAATCCACTAATAAATAATTGTATCTTTACCTTTTCATCCTTTATGTAGGGAACATACCTTATCAACTCAATAAATTTGTTGATATATTCATCTATTGTGAGTTGTCCCAACTTGAGTTCATAGAACTCCTTGGTCTTCCCATCAAACTATTTCTATGATAGATACTTCTTCTTGAAGTATTTCTCAAATTGTTTCCATGACAAGTCCTTCTCATGGATTCCTTTCACATTCCTAAGGTCCTCCCACCAAATGGAGGCCTTTCCATTCAGGTTGAAAATGACTATTTGAGCCTTTAAGTTTTCATAGTAATCATGGACTTTGAAGTACTTCTTCAAGCCAAGCATCTAAACTTCTGCTTCTTCCCCCTTCTTAATTTCTCCATCGAAAATGGGGGGGGGGTTGGATTTATTAAAATCTTCAGGGTCATGGCTCTTGGAATGTTTCCTGTTCTTTCTTTTCCTATGGGAATGTGAACTAGTTTTGATACTAGAAGATTCCTTGGAGTTGTCAGTTTCCTCACCAGACGATTCTTTCGATGAGTGTCTCTTGGCTACATATTGGTCCTTCTTTGAGGTTCTCCTCCTTGTGTGGCCACTTTCAGGACCATGCTTTCATATCTCAAGTGGACTTTGAGTTTTCTTAGTATGATGTTTGTCCACATGACTGGTTGTTGGTCCATGTTGCAAATTCATTTGTATATCTGCTAATATTTGTAGTAAGACTGCATTAATTTCAATTTTATTTTCCTGCTCTTTTACTAGCCTTTCATTGTCTGCCTTACAAATCTGTAATTTTGTCATGAGGCTTCTTATGGTTTCAGCCAAATCTGGAGGGGTTTCCACCGCCCTCATCTCATCAGCTTCTTCCTCTCTATTGTGGGAGATTTCCCCCAACTCATGGCATGTCACCATCCCTTATGTTGTAGTTTTTTTGTTGTCCACTGACTGGTTGAGTGCTGATAAAACACTTTCTGTTAGTTAATTATCTATTAGTTTATGAACAACACACAGTTTAGATTTTCCAAACATATAAACATAGCAGAAAGTTTCATTTCTCTCTTAAGTAGAGTTTTAAATAAGCCTCTCAGGAATTGGGGTAAGATAGAGTGCTACCCTTAAAGGGTCTCTAATAATATTTTCATGCGACTCATTCATGAGCCCAAGTAGGCCAAGTGTTGTTTCCTACTCTGATACCAATGTATAACACACCCGACCCCTAAGTACCATTTTTTTGGATGGGGAATCAAAATTTTTCTTACTCTAATAATCTCGAATCCTCTTTCCGAGGTCTCCATCCTCTTCTACTTAATCGTATCTTTCTAATGACTGCTACCAGGCTCAAATATAAGCTTTGGATTGCAAGTTATGGCCTCCCAAAGCTCTTCGAGCATTATTAGTCAAGGAACATGTGGTGCCCACGTGGGTTCGTATCATTCGTACCATCCCAAGTTCCCCAAATTCTTGGAGATTCCCCAACATTCCTCAATCTATGGTGGAAATCCATCCACCTTCAAACCCAATGGCGGGACTTGATCCTCGTTTAACACATAGGCTTAAGGGGAAATTCGACATTTGGTGCTTCGGCGTTGAACTCCCCTTTTTCTTTCTACACACATATCCTTCGGAGTCCCAAAATCTTGAAATCCCCAAAGTCCTGAAATATTTCCTCGTGGCTCCATCCTTCGATCCTTTCATCTTATCTACGACACTATACCCCAATCCTCTGGAGTTTCGAAGTCCCAGAGTTCTGAAGGGTCTACCCTTACAAGTGGCGGTGTATTAAACGAAGAGACAAGGATAGGTGGGTCCCGAGTACTCCACCCACCAAATGGACCAAGAGAAGGTGTGTCATGGGGGGGAAACACACACCAAGGAAGAGATGACATGTGGCCCTGTGAGTGGGTGAAATGTGTCACATTCTAATGGGAACATAGGGTCTGCGAAATGTACTAATCAAGGTGACACATGGCACATCAAACGTGGGTCCACATCACCCTGGGTGACGTCACTCCAGATTGATAGCCTTCCGACACCGTTAGATCTCATGGTTGATATGCGTCCATGTAGATCCATTGATCTATGGCCTCCATTACTTCGTAACTTTGACGTTCAGGGGATCCACTGTGTGACTTCCTCCTTGCTCCCAGAGTGGTCAATGGTGAGATGACCACGGTCTAGATCTAATGGTCATGGGAGATCCTAAAACATCCTCACATATATAGCTCTTTGTAAGTTTTAAACCTGCGAAGTAAAGCAATGCATATATATTCTTAAGCAATACAAAAATTAATCAATGGCTCATACACAGAATACACAGAGATCTTTACCGGAAACCCTCA
>JZKD02S1807649.1:51456-72786 GCA_000966675.3 Picea glauca | reverse complement strand
ATACAATATATACAATGTTTTTAGGTATTCCGTAGATACCAAAACCCTAATCCCTTAATCCGGGATTAATTTACAAATCAGATAAAAATAGCAAAATCCGCTAAAAATAGCAAAAACCGCAGTCGTCGTATCTGACGCACCCACACACACACACATGCAAAGAATATAACACATACCCAACACTCTTATCACTTTGTGAATTCAGCATTCAGGTGTTCCTCTTTCTTACAACCCCATTTCTCTTGTAGTGGTCAACGTCGGACTGAACTTGGCATATATCCAATGTCTAGGGAAGATCCTGAAGCATCCCTAGATCTATGATTCTCGTTAATTCACAGCTCCGACATTTGAGGGTTTTGGTGTTATGACAGCTTCGTTCTCCCAAAGTAGGAATTCGTTGAAATTTTGTACGTGAGTCCCTCCACTGGTTGATTAGACGGTTAAGAGGGGTTCTCAATGGACTCCACAGATCCATGACTCACATTAATTCACAAATCCGATGTTCGGGGAATTTGGTGCTATGACACCTCTGTTCTCCCAAAGTAGTCAATGCTAGACTGACCTCGGCGTAGCTCCAACAACTAGGGATACTCTCGAATACCCTCGTATTTGCATCTTGCATTACTTCATGATTGGTAAGTGGGTTAGGGTTTAATGGTGGGGTAGGTCCATCTGCCATGATTAGAGAGACCATCATATGTCGGTCAACCTCGTGGGTACCATAACAACAATTTACCTTCGACCAATATGGAAGTTGTAATTCCATAACACCCCGAAGCTCTGAACTCTTGGAGTTCCAAAGATGGAAAATCTTAGCTCCTTTTAGGCCTAGCGTAGGGTTCCCAGAACTTGGTCATATGGATCCTCAGATAATTCTCATGGGATGCACACTTAACACTTAGAGGTGATTTGTTTAGAACCATGGACATGAGCCCTCATTCACAGAGGTGAAGGATTTGAAGGAGGCAACCTCCTTTCACATAGTTCGAACTTAGTGACCTACAAAGGGTGAATTAAGAGGTCGATATGACCGAGGTTTTCCAATGAAGTCTTCCTCGACTCCTATATTATGAAATCATTCCTTAGGAACATTTCCCTAAGAGTTTCTCAACAAATACATAAATCATGGATTTTTTCTTAAATTCTTTTAAAGGCCCATGTCTAATAGTTCTCCTGTTGTTAAGCAGAGGTAAACAGGAACCATGTAAATACAGAAGTTTACAGAAGAATAATAATCATTTCTAATGATTTATTAAACACTGTAAAATTTAACCATAAACTCAGTCATTCAACCATCACTTCCATTCCAATACACAGAGTATGGAAATACTTATTAGAAACTAGAAATTGTGAAGCGACTGCTGAAAGGGGTGCCTGTTTCCACCCAACCATAGGCACAACCACTCTTGAATTGATTTACTATTGGCCACCCCCTAGCTATATTGTGATTCTTTGAGAGAGACTCTTTCTTCTTGCTCAACGACATTTAGGGACAAAGGTTACTCTTCTCCTCCCAGAGGAAATTAGCAAATAGTTTTCTTTGTACCAAGCAAGGGGGCTTGCAACGAGTACTTCCACAGTCACTTGTCTTATTTTCATCCTTGTTTATCATCTTGGACTGAAAATGCTTCCAACAACTTCTTGCACCCAGAACAAGTTTGTTTCTCAGTTCTCCCTCGAATGAGAGAGTTGCAAGAACTCTTCCCTCTTTTTGGAGATTCATCTCTTGACTCCTGCTCCTCGCAGATCTACCTCTGCCCATGAAATCACTTCCTTTATTTCCTTCCTCAACAAGATTGCATGGGTTTGAATCCCCACCTCGTGGTTAGATTAAGAAACCTTGTAGATGGGTACTCTACCCATCTCCTCATTAACTCTTGAGGAGGGATTTCCAACTACTAGCCTGACTGGTAATTCATTTATGGGTCAGAGGACTGTTATGGGTCTGAGAAATTAAATCCAGTAAGGTATTGGTTTTCTGGGGTTCATCTCAACCATTTCTGGTTCCCCTCACCATCTCTCCCATAACATCATGATTTATCTTGGAAAACCCCCCTTTCAATAGTTATGCAACACTATCCATTTTTAATTAATAACAAAAATACATACATTATCTTTTTTAACAAAAAGGTTCATCAAATCCAACATTCACATATATTCAGTCTGCCACAGTCTTTTGGCAAGTTATAGTTATATTTACAAGCTGGGGGAAACATGGGTGTTACAGGTCATCAATGCATAAATCCCTTTAAATATTTTAATAAATCGGTATTTCCATCGGAACTTATTACCTCACACACATTTCCTGGTACTTAGTAATCCAATATATCCTTCACTTTCTTAGAATCCATCCTCATTCATTGCCATGAAATAACAAATCTTAGATAAACCAAAAGAATAATTCACATTTTTGTGCAATTTCTCCTTGTCTAAAACTTCCAACAAAATTCTAATGCGGTCAAATTCTCATCGCCATCATAACCACTATAAAATAGAATATCATCCAAGTACACAACAACAAATTTCCATAAGTAAGGATGCAAATTTTCATAAAAAATGGTAATTACATGGGCGTGTGATTGAGTACTTTATTATGTGGATATTTTTTCGATGTTAAGGTTATCATCTATAGATTGGAGTTGGATGCTCATATGTAGTTTAACATAATAATAAACCTTGGTGTATTTACATGTTTTATAAACCACCTTCCTCAACCAATTAGCAATAAGATTGAAGAGTTAGTGGAGCCCACATCCCAATCAACCTCCTGTTGATTATTGGCATGGGAAATACATAGTGGGTTGTATATATTTCAAAGTAAACACACATATGACCTTGTAATTATTTGGATTTTTTGTTGGTTGTGTCACGTTAGCTAGAATCAATAATCACAACATTGTTTCCCATTGGCATAATTATTGGTGTGATGTTCTTTGATGTGTTACCCACATTCTACAACTTTTTCCCCCTTATTTGGAAATTTTGATTGGTAGATACCACATTAATGTCCCATTTATTGATAGTTGGATTGAAACAGATGTTGAGCATTATGGAAATTACAATTCCATCCCAGAAATTACATCATTTTGGATTTATTTGCTAGTGGGATATGGAACCATATGATATAGTCCTAGTTTGCAATGCATCCTTTGTGTAACTAGATATGCATCCACCTACAACCATTTTCCTTGGTATGTGCAAGCCAAAAACATTAATATGCAAAAAAAACAACTCATCAACAAGCATATGTGTTGGATCACTCTCCTATATTCATTTACATAGGGATATATGATTGCTATATTGTATTGGGAATGGGAAAATACATGCCATTAATTGAATGTTGGAAAGGAATATTGTAATAATTAGGGTTTTCATTTTTTTTGTATGGATGGTAATTAAATCAAGCTACACTAGAATCCATATCTATAACCAATATTGGTTTTCCATACCACGTAAACCAAGAAGCGAAACCATATGAAAGGAGAGACATTTGTTTATGCATGTTAATTATTAGCAATAGAGAAGCACGATTTTCAACATTTTCAATGTTGTAGAGACTATTACATTTTTAATTCTACAAACAATCTATGTTGACGAAATGGATGGGACAAAGGCCTACTATTTAGGGATCAATGGAGGCTCAAATAAACTAGAAAATTCAATAGAACTAGAATCCCCAGCAACAATCTCTTATACCACCTCATATAAATAATCCTAATCAACCAACTAGTAAGAAACCACAACACTCTACCTATATTGCACCAATTCCTAATAATAAATTAGCTCTATAGAATATGCAATTAACACTTGATTACTCACATACGCCTATCCACTAGGAGGTATCTTGTGTGGTCATCCCCTGTGTCTTATTCATGTGTGACCTACCCAATGATGATATGATACATCTCAACTACTTCTCTAATGTGATGGACACCTTCATATAGTTTCCCTCACCTTATCCTAGACATGGGACCTTAATGGGATATCTAGTGCTTAGGTGGGGTCCTTGGATTCCTTTTGTCTCCTACTCTCTATAACATGGTCACTAGTTTGACTCATTTTGACCCTTGGGGCACCCACTTGGGGTAGTCTGTAACTTTATGGGTCTAGTTGGATGTTTAAAACCCTATTTGGGTCCATGAACAACATAATATACCTCATTTTTGGTCCATTGTGGCCCAAGTCCATTTTATCTTGTTATTTTGGTGGTCAAAGTGAGTCAAATATCATTAACCCTTCTTCATAACTAAGTGTAAAGAATATCACGAGTTCCTTAGAGGTGACCCATATATAATACATGACATGTGTAACATATGATCATTTTAGGGATAAAAAAATGTGTGGAACAATCTTACAAAACATCTATCATTTGGTCACCAAGCATGGTATGACTGTTCTATATGACTTGGTCCCTCTAGTGGTGAGCTTAACATACACCTTGTTGATGATAAAAATCACAACGAGGATTTTTCCCGCAAAGTATTGCTAAAGCCTATTATTATAAGCCAACAGTATATATAATACTAGTAGGTGGGACCCCCTTGTAGATTGGGAGATCAAATTTGGTTCTTATTTCATGTTTATGCTGATGTTCGACATTGCTTATAGGGTTCTACATGATTGATGAAATCTTTGTTTTATTTGCAACATAATAGAAAATAGATAATGCCTATGATGTGTTGTTTCTAATTTCTCTAAGCTCTAAATTCCATATTATGTGAATGGCTTATATACACTATTATCACATTGCTATTAGCACCATGATTTGTTACATGTTGCACTTGTACAAAACACATGTTAGTCATGACAAAAGATAAAAGAAATATGAAAAAAATCCAAGGAAAAGAAACTAAGCTATCGTATATTATATTATGCTATGCAATTGAAATTTAAAGAATTATGGTTAGTCCTAGCTAACAAAGTTAGTGTCTATACAATTTATTGAGTTATATGAAAACACGTTTGATATGCGTTATGGTATAGTTGGAAATGGTTAAATGTAATATGGGGTGCCGCATTTGATAAGTGATGGATGTTAAGTTCGATGCATAGATTAATTAAATGGATTAATGGAGGGATGACTAGTGTGTACTAAGGAATTGAATGTGTGGAGGATGGAGGTGATGTGCATTTGTTTCACGTCACTCATACCTCTCCCACTAATCATCACCCTAGCTTGGCTATTGTTCAATTGTCTTTCGTTGTGGTTAAGCTTTGATTTCCAGGCAAGGGAAGAACTGCTCGGCCAAGCTCGCTTTTTTAAGGATTTTTGGTTACATGTATGTCTTTTTCTCCATCCATGAACCCGCTCTGGTTATGAAATAGATATTGGCTCAGTGATGTGTGAGTCTGTTCTTTTCTTGAGATCAGAAACTATGTAAACTTGTGAGATTTCTCTGGAATGGTTGGTTATGTGTATTCACTATAAATGAAAGGATTGGATAGTGGAAATCATGTTTCATTGCTACTTTTGTGTGATAGAAGCCACAAAGGCTCTCTGATTGTCTTATGGGTTTTGCTTGGAGGGTTTCATTTGTTCCATACTTGCTAGCCATCTCCACAAAATTCTTGTGAACATACCCAGTTGTATTTGGTTGCTGCGTTTGATTTTGAACCATCGTGGGTCACTGTTATCATTTTTTCCTGGTTGTGGATTCGTATATGATTGTCATTTCTGCACAGTTGGTTTGGGTGGCTATTATGCCAAGATGTTGTCTTTAGGGTTGTTTGTTATTTCGTGGCCCTTTTTTATATCATCATTATTTGGTTTGATTGGGAAACCATGAGGGTTATACCCTATGTGTTCTCGGTGTTATTACAGGCCAACAAGAAGCCTCTGCTCCTCTGTTCGTACTCTCTACTACTTGGCGAACTGTCACCCCCATATTGCAAATCTATTGGTGATATGGCCTGTGTGTCCACCGTGTTGTCTCAAAAGTTTCTCACATGTTGTTGGTGGTCAACTCCAGTCTTCTTGTGTTGGTTCCACATAGTGAACCTTTGATTATTCAAAGCCCAGTTTTAATATATGGAGCCAGTTATATCCTGTCGGTATATTGTTGACTCTTATGAGTTGGTGGGGTATCGCCAACAATGGTTGATTGTTGGATCGTTTCTGTTGATAACATCGACAATGCTTTTGGTTATTGTTATCTAGTCACTGCATTGTTTATTATAACAGTCGAATCAATATCTCAACATGGTTAATTGGTTGATTTGAGAAATGGGATTGGATACACAGTCGTTGTCTCTTATGTTGTAACAATTGGACTGTTAACCCAACATTAGTTTATAGTTGATTAACTCACAATGATGTTTCGTGCGTGATGCGTTGGTATGTGTGGGTTTCCTACAACATGTTTAAGTTGAAATGGTGGTTGTTGTTACTGTGTGTTTTAATGACAAATCAATAGTATTGCAATTTAAAATTGTGATAGTTGTGACTTGGTTGTCCACTATATATGTTTATGGATATCGTTGATTACACCATCGGAGATGGGCACGGGTTTTACAACAGTATCATTTCATTTGCAATTTGATTATTAAATTGATTAGAGGAATGGAATCGGGCATGATTTTTGTGTCTGTGTTTGATTGAAGAAATAATTCATGGACAGTGGTTGATGTTTTGATGCTGAATAGAGTGGAAGCAAGTGACTGTGTGTTCATTTGGAAATTGTTTTGAACATTAAATTGGACAAATAAGAAGAAACAAAACTCTTATACTGATTGTTTTGGAAGGGATATTGTTTTGAGTTTGATGACACTGTGTTAAAAATTTAATTGTGAACAGTGAGCAAGTTAATACACAGAAATGATTAAATTATACATAGTATTTGTTTAATTGATCACGATGATTATTTTGTGAGTGTTGAATATTTTTCATTTAATATAGAATGGTTTTATGGATTACTTAATTAATTTTATGAACAGTATCTTCTCTCTTTCTCTACCATTATTCCACTTTTCGCTAATTACAATCCCTCGCCTTCCCATATTCATTACTCACTCCCTATTCCTAAAATTTAATTACAGTTAAGAGGAGCTCTGTGTTGTGATAGTTTAAGATCACGGGGATGGATTATAGTGATATGTTCTTTGGTTTACATTTCAGTTGATTGTTGTTGTTAGTGAGCAGTAACCGATTTTTTTTCCCCTCATTTTAACATGTTTCACTCAATACAAACCCCTCGCCTATCCCATAACCTTTGTTCACCCCCTACTCATTTACAACAGTTAAACAATTTGTATGGATTGGATTGCATTAGTTTGATATGTTACTGAGCCAAAATTTATTTCATATTTTAAAAGAGTTGTCATGTATGGTTGTTAAAGAAACTACTTGCTAATCAATCGTGCATACAGGAATGATATTTTTCAGTTGAGGTAGCCATGGCAGAGGTAATCGAGGAAGAGGTAATTGGAACAGGGGCCCGAGAAGGCCAAGATTCTCCATTCACTTTGATGTTGACTCACAAGAGTTAGGCCAACTATTTCAGGCTGTGTTTTTCAATTGGATTGGGAAAGGAATGGTCCAACCTAGGCTTGAAAGGCCTCCCTTCCAAGCTCCACAAGCCCCTGGTGTTGGCGACGAAAGTCACTCCTGGATTGCTAGCAGGAGTAGAGCCCGACGCCCATCAGTTTTATGTCATGGTTGTTTATAGATGGGTGATCTATTGGAGGTAAACTCAAAACAATAGTGTTCCAACTCTGAAACCAGGCCAGGTATGCATGAGCAAGTGAGGTCTTGCATAAATTTCAGGCAATGAGCTGTAGTAAAGGGTGAACAGGCGGAAGACTTATAAAAGAGAAAAGCGGAGGTCTGTTATAAACATCAGGTTTCTAATAGACTGTAGAAGGAAGCATTTAAACACAAGACCGGCTTACATTCAAACGCAAAGCCAGAGGACACAATTATGTAATAAGAAATCCTTTATCCTAACAGAACTGCAATAATTCGCACGAGTCAATCGTTCATGAACCCTCTTAGCATGAGATGAAAGTTAGACGAAGTAAGAAGAACTGTCTGTCATAAAACAAGAAATCCCATATACAGATGCATAAGCTGAAAGCTAGAATAGCTGCTAAAACATTACAGTAGGGAGCTCTGCTTGACCATCGATGCTTACAAAAAACCAAAGACTGAGTTTATATACTCAAGAAAATTCTCCTCACAGAGGCGTGCCTCAATCACCCAAGGCTAGGTGTCCCTTCAATCAAACTTGTACTGATATCCTTATTTAAATGCCACCTTAACTACGCATGGCTCCTGTAGGGAGGGTAGCTGAGCTATTAAGTGTTCATATTGCATGTGTAGACTTCTCTGTTGAGCTGAAGGCTTCGGTATGGTTTCTTCGAGAAAATGGATACACAGGACCCCCTGCGAGCAGGTGGCTCACCAGACCCTCCATTTCCCTTACTTAATGTCCGAAAGGAGGCTTCAACCACCCGCTTCTGCCTTTATTTTCTTCAATGCTAGAAATAGTATTGGGACCGGGCCTGTCGGCGCCTGGAGGTAGCGATAATCCCCTTTGCAACTAAACTCGGCGCCTTTGGCCTTATTTATGGAGCTCCTTCCTCTCTACCAGTAACCATGGGCTGTGACCATATGCTTTCGGCATTCGCGAATATGAAAGGACTAATCCTTGCTGATCGAAATAGCGATGAGAGAAACGCCGAGAGGGCTCAGCTTGTCGCTAGGTGTCCTCTTAGAATGGACGGCTAAAAATGCTTCGTGAAGTCGTGGACCCCAGCTTCTATGCCTTTTTTGGGGCTATTAGGGTTCGGGGTTTCACGATGTTGAACAACACGAAACTCTTACCCCATGAACTCCCGACCGCCGAAACGCCGACGCGGTCAGGTCTTGCAACACGCGTCCTTAGGATGAACGGCTGAGACTTTTCCATAAACATAAGCGCCCCTCCTCGAGACCTACTCCTTTACGACCAAATGTCAAAACCACGGGCCCTGTCTTGGGCGCTATAGGCATTTCAGGGTTCAGGGTTTCGAACAACACGAAACTCTCACCCCATGAACTCCCGACCGCCGAAACGCCGACGCGATCATATCTTGTGCCATGCGTCACTGGATCGGATGACCCAGATTCAACCTTGAAATATAAGGGCTTCCTTTGGTGTTATATGTCGGGTAACTTGGTATCCCCGAGATCCCGATGACCGTTGATCATTTTTGTGGATGGGTCTCGGCTGTTGATATCAAACTTTGCCTGCTCACTTGAATCGTAACTAGAAAGTTGGGTCCTTCCGCTGCTACGCTTGGGTGTTTCCTGATCATCCTGCAGACCTGGGTGCATCTGCGCCTAATGAAAAAAATAATCGCTAACATTAGGCTCCATGGGGGATAGAGTCGTCCCTGCGATGCTCTAAGAACTCCTTCTGCAGCTTCAATGCCTTGCTATTGGGCTATGGAGTCACTTATTAAGCTGGAAAACATGCAAAAAGAAAATAAAACAAGAAAACATGACAATATTTACAAACAGAGGAGCCGTCTAAGGCTCAAATAAAACATCTTTTCAGAAAATTCCCATTCACTGGGCTGTTGAAAACCTCTTCACCCTCCAGATCCTGCAATCTATATGTGTTGTTAGAGAAAATCTCAGAGATTTTAAAGGGGCCGATCCATAGGGAATCAAACTTTCTATGCTTGCCTTTATCCTGTCTGGGTGCGTCCCATTTAAATACCAAATCCCCGATCTCGAATTCCTTTTTCCTGACCTTCCTGTCAAAAGCATGTTTGATCTTCTGCTGATGACTGTAAGCCGCGTCCCTCACTTGTTCTCTGATCTACTATACTTCCACTATCTGATGAATTCTTCTGATCATATGATCTGGTTCTCCCTCATAGTCTTGAAAGAACTTCGCCACAGGTAAGGCGAGCTGAGTAGGGAAAACCGCTTCTGCTCCGTAGATTAGTTGAAACGGTGAAGTGCCCAGAGACTTCTTCGTTGTGACATGATCGACCCACAGAGAAAATTTCAACTTTGCATCCTAGGCTCTTTTGTTGTCCTCCAATATTCTTTTAATGATCTTTATCAGGCTTTTGTTGGAGGACTCTGCTAAACCGTTGCCTTGGGGATAGTAGGGGGTAGAGTGAACTAGTGAGATCTGAAACTATTCGCAGAACTTGATTAGAGGCTCAGATCTGAAAGAAGCAGCGTTATCGGTGACGATCCTACCGGGACAGCCAAATATGGCTATGATATCCTCCAGGAAGCTGATAATTACTTTGTGTGATGCGCTTCTGGTGGGGACAACTTCTATCCACTTGGTGAAATAATCTATCACTGTCAGAATCCATCTGTGTTGGCCACTTTAGGGAGGATGAATTTATCCAATGAAGTCCAACCCCCACTGCTGAAAAGGTGCTGAAGACACTATAGGCTTTAATGGCAGTGATTTGAGTTGTTGCTTTCCTGAGAACTTTTGACATTTGGTACAAGCTCTGACCTCCCTGCAAACATCGGGGAATAAAGTGGGCCAGTAATACCCAGCTCGGAGTATCTTGTGGGCTGTGGTCTTCCATAAGTGATGACCTCCGCAAAGGCCACTATGAAAATCAAACGTAACCTTCTGGGCCTCCTGTGGGTCCAGGCATCTCAGAAATACCCCTAGAGGGTCTTTCCAATACAAGGTTTGGTCGATGAGGCAATACTTGACTACCTTGAGCTTTAGAGCCCTTGCTTTTCTTTTTCCCATTCCATCGGGGGGCTTCAACTCCTGTAGAAAATATAGAATGTCATGATACCAGGCACATTCGTCCAGCGATAAGCCATCTTGAGAGCATAGGCTAGGCAATTCAGCTTGCTGAGATCCTGAGCGAGTATTGATGAAACTAACTCCCAAGGCTTCGTAGTTAGATTCAGCCAGTAGCTTGGATAAACCTTTCCCCTTAACCAACTTGGTGGGTTTTATCTCTAAGTCAAATTCCAGAATTTTAGCGATCCATTGGCCTCTTTTCCCATCTATGTCGGGCTGCACAAGGATGTCCTTCACGGAAGCTGAAGGGACATATGCTGTCACTTTTGAATGAAAAACATAGACTCTGAACTCTTTAAGAGATTTCACTAAGGCATAGGCCTACTTCTCCATGATTTCGTACCTGCTCTCTGCGTCTCTTAACGCCCTGCTGAAGAAGGCGATGGGCTGCTCACACCCTTCCTCATTTTTCTGTAGTAAGACTGCCGCCACTGTATCCCAGGAAGCAAAGGAAAAAATCAGGAAATCCTTGGAATAATCAAGACTGATTAGCACAGGCGCCTCAGTCAATTCCTTTTTTATTCGGTCAAAATATGCCCGAGGCTCAACGGTCCATCTCACCTCGCTTCCCTTTCTGATCATTGCTATGATGTGTTTTACCAATTCAACAAAATTTGAGATGAATCTCCTCAGGAAGTTAATCTTTCCTAGAAATGCCTGGACCTCTTTTTTGGACCTGGGAAGTGACAGTGCTTGAATTACCTTCACTCTACTGGGGTCAATTCTTACTCCTTCCATCGATACTATATGGCCTAGCAGCTTGCCCTCCATCATAGCGAACATGGACTTCTTGGGGTTTAGGGAAAGACCAAATCTCCGGCATTTTGAGAAAACTTTCCTTAAGTGACAACGGTGCTCTCTATCAGACCTGGAGAAAACTGTGATGTCATCTAGGTAGATCACTACGAACTGGTCCTTTTCTCCAATGAAGGCTATGTCCATGGCTCGCTGAAATGTTGCTCCTGCATTCATCAACCCAAATGGCATTTTGGCATACATGAATGTGCCCCAAGGAGTGGTGAAGGTTGTCTTCTCCCTGTCCTCAGGCATGACCGATATCTGATTATAGCCAGAAAACCCATCGATCATGGATATACTGGATGCACTAGTTACCCTATGCAATATATGTTCCATCTTAGGTAGGGGGTAATTGTCTTTCTTTGAGCTTCTATTCAGGTTCCTGAAATCGACACAAAGCCTGATTTCTCCGCTTTTTTTCCTTACTGGGACCAAGTTGGCCACCCACTCGGAATATCTCAAGGGTACAATGATTCATGCATCCAACAACTTTTTAACTTCCTTCTCCATGACGAGAAGCAACATGGGATTTATCTGTCTTAGCTTCTGTCTGAATGGCCTAGCCTCTTCCTTCAACGGGATCTTGTGCTTGATGATAGATGTGTCATACATCTTGAAGTCTTCGTATGTCCATGCAAACACATCGCCAAACTCTCGCAACAACTGCGTATATTTGGCCCTCTGTTCTCTGGTCAAACTGCTTGACAATTTGACGAATCTAGGCTCCTCTTGCGAACCAATGTTGCATTCGGTTGTATCGACATCTTCATTTGAGGCCTTTCCCTTTACTGACACATCATTCCCATCGAACAATCTTTCTAAGGGGACAAGTCCTCTCGAAATGTGATTGCTGGGTAGCTGAATGATCTGGTGATTAGCGATTTTATTTAAAAACTCCTCAGGACGAGGGTCACCTTCCAGGTCGGGATCCTGGTCAATATGCAACGCAGAAAATTCGTCAACTGATTGGAGAAACCTTTCGAGTTCTGAATCATCCTCGAACACCTTCCAATTTTTGACATTGTCCGGCACCGAGGGCCTATATCTTATATCAACATCATTTTTTACCATAGGCGGCAGAGGAAATTTGAGAAAACTAGCTGAGACAGCTAAAGAATCTGCCACAGTATTTTCTCCCCTCAGAATGAAAGAAATGTTAAAATCCAAGAAGAAATTATCAATAAGGTCCCATAATTCATTCCAATAATTTCTGAGCCGGGGATTATGGGCACGATAAGCATTCCTTACCTGCTGAATAATCAACTCAGCATCTCCGAATATTGCTATCTCTTCGATTCCCATTTCCTTTGCGGCCCTCATACCCAGAACAAGATCTTCATACTCTGCCACATTGTTGGTGGCTTCGAATTCTAGCTTGTATGACAGGGACACGACTTCTTGACAAGGTGATATGAAAACCACTCTAGCGCCAGCGCCTTCGCTAGAATAAGCTCCGTCAAAAAACATCTTCCACATAAAGGAGCTTTGAGGGGAAATCGGATGATCAGGGCTGGGATGTTTTCTGATTAGTAAAGAGATTTCAGTGGCATCGATAAGCTGCAGCAAACTAGACCCCAAGTCGGTGTCAAGTGCAAAGATGGGGTGATTGGTAGGGTCTGCTTCATCACTGACAATATAGGCTAGCTGGGCTTCTCTGTATAATCTCTTTTGTTCCCCTTCGAAGACCGGAATGGTGGTGTATGTGAGATCCATCTGTAGTGTCCCTCCCAGTTTTTTGATCCACGATCTAGACAAAAACATACCGAATTTGGGGGGGACGTCGGCTACCACAATATCCATGACCACACTTTTCATGGGCAGCTGAAATAGGGAAACCACCAGGTCTTTGATAACTCCTAGGCACTGCACTCTCCTTGAATCGAAAGAATATAAATCATGATAAGTTCTTGTCACCTCCAGTCCCAATTCTTCCATGACTATTTTTGGCATAAGGTTACGGGAAGCCCCTGAATCCATGAGGCAGTTATGCAACACTTTATCATGTATGTTCAGGGATGTGTAGAAGGGGGGGGATGAGTCATATCTGTCTTCTACCATGGGGCCTAATATCATGACTGGCTTCTCATCTTGAAGGTTTACTGATTCATAGGGGGACTGGGGGGACTCGGATTGTAGCAGCTTGGAGAGCGATCTTTTAAAATCTTCGTTTTTAACCAGCTCTGAGAGGGGGACGGGGATCCTGATCTTTTGAATTTTTTGTTCAAAATTAAAGGATGGAAAGGGCTTAGGAGATTCCCTTACCTCGGTGGCGGGTTCTTTGACTACTGGCAAAGTGCTCTGAGCTCTTTTATCTTTAGTAGCGGCTGCTGCAGATCTAGTAGGTTTTTCTGCTATGAGAGGCTGGTCTGGGCTGTCAAAGTCTCCTTCTTTCCTTCTCGATCTGAGATTATATCTATTATAAGTGTGATCGACCCTCTGTTCTTTCCCCAACTCATGAATTTGAGCACTCATCAGTGATTTTTCATATGCGGACTGCGTCAAATGGGGAAAAGGGGGAGTTTCTTCGATACAGTGAATTTCAGAGCCAAACTCGTCTATCTCCTCTCTTTCCTCATGATCAACTAGGTTGTTTTGGAGGGGGGTTTGAACCCTTTGATCATATATATATTTTCCCCTTTGTTCCCTTGGGAAAACCTGAGGCATATGGTTAGAAGGTCATCTGAAACCCCTATTATCAGTGTTCTGGGGATTTCTGTACATGGGCTTCCCCTCTAATTCCCACCTCTCCATCTTGGCAGCGAGTGATTTTATCTCTCTAGCTGTCTCATTTGTCTGATGGGGTAGGGGAGAGGAACTGGATGAGGAAGTTTCATGCCTATTCTTGGGCGTATTTCTATCACCTGCTTTCCTGAGTCGGTTGATAGCCAATATGTTAGATTCTACCTCCACGGCCGCATCCTGCATGTGGGCCAGCGTAGCAGCCCTTCTCTCCCTTAACAGTAGGCAGAAATCAGGATCAAAAGTGCTGGAGTAAGTGATCTTTGTAGAGGCTTCGGAGGGTTTTATCTCAGCAGGGATTCTGTTGTACATTTTATTAAATCTCTTGGAGAAGTTGGAGACAGATTCTCCTTCCTTTCTCTTCAACGACCCAAACTATGTCATGTAATACATGAAATCTTTTTTATCTCCCCACTGTCTCAAAAAGGTACTATCTAAAGCTTCGATCCCATCAATAGATCCACGAGGCAGGGCCTTGAACCATTTCCTAGCCTCTCCTTGGAGATTATGGACAAAAATCCTCATCCATACGTCTGCGTGCATGATAACATTATCATCCACGAAAGTATAAAAGGCTGCTAGGTGTTCTTCAACAACTATGTCCCCCTCGCCTGTAAACTTGGGCAGCTTCTTTAGGTATCCATCTGGTGGGAGGGCATTGGGAAGCTGTGGTAATATAAGAGGAGCATACCTAGTGGCTATGATGGCCTCGATTGTGGTCATAGGGGGATTTGCTCCGGCCATATGGATATTATGTAAAGGGGAACTCTGAGGAGAAAGAACTCGGAAC
This sequence comes from Picea glauca, assembly GCA_000966675.3. NCBI lineage: Eukaryota > Viridiplantae > Streptophyta > Pinopsida > Pinales > Pinaceae > Picea > Picea glauca. The sequence goes on along the minus strand of JZKD02S1807649.1, from coordinate 57,684 downwards.
TTGGATACTATGGATGAGTTCTTAATGGGAGTGGGAAACAAGAGAGGATTTAAGGAGAAAGCTAACAAGTTCAAGTCAGGAGGTGCTCCTCCTTATGCAGGAGTGGGGAAATATTCTGTGGTCCTAGGTCTACGCCAAGGTACAACTTCAGAGGAGAGGGGAGTGACAAGGATTTCTCCCTCCAATCCCAGATCAGGAGGGGAAAACTCAACAGGAACACTCCCAAATTTCAGGGAACAAGAAACTTCTGAAGGAGGTCTATTAAGAAACAGAGGAGGAGAAAATGGAGTTCTTACAGAAGGATATGGTGGATTACCTGTTTCAGCGGTGGAGGCTTCTTCTTCAGGAGCCTTTCCCTTTCTGAGAACCACCTCTGGATCGGTTTGAGGTGTAGCTAGGGGCAGCTGTGGGTGAGACCGCGTGTGTCTACCTCTGAAAGGCACAATTAATAGAGCAGGGCTCTCCCCAGCGGAGCCGTCATAATGGAGTCGCCAGGTGCACAACAACAATATTGATAATTATGATATCTGATGCACCTTCAGAATCAGTTAATCGTTGTCGTCAATACCGGGGAAAATATTCAACTTCGTCCCTAGCAACGACGCTAGAAATGTTGGCGACGGAAGTCACTCTTGGATTGCTAGCAGGAGCAGAGCCCGACGCCCATCAGTTTTATGTCATGGTTGTTTATAGATGGGTGATCGAATGGAGGTAAACTCAAAACAATAGTGTTCCAACTCTGAAACCAGGCCAGGTATGCATGAGCAAGTGAGGTCTTGTGTAAATTTCAGGCAGTGAGCTGTAGTAAAGAGTGAATAGGCGGAAGACTTATACAAGAGAAAAGCGTAGGTCTGTTATAAACAACAGGTTTCTAACAGACTGTAGAAGGAAGCATTTAAACACAAGATCGACTTACATTCAAACGCAAATCTAGAGGACACAATTATGTAATAATAAATCCTTTATCATAACATAACTGCAATAATTCACACGAGTCAATCGTTCATGAACCCTCTTAGCATGAGATGAAAGTTAGACAGAGTAAGAAGAACTGTCTGTCATAAAACAAGAAATCCTATATATAGATGCATAAGCTGAAAGCTAGAATAGCTGCTAAAACATTACAGTAGGGAGCTCTGCTCGACCATCGATGCTTACAAAAAACCAAAGACTGAGTTTATATACTCAAGAAAATTCTCCTCACAGAGGCGTGCCTCAGTCACCCAAGGCTAGGTGTCCCTTCAATCAAACTCGTACTGATATCCTTCTTTAAATGCCACCTTAACTACGCATGGCTCCTGTAGGGAGGGTAGCTGAGCTATTAAGTGTTCGGATTGCATGTGCAGTCTTCTCTGTCGAGCTGAATACTTCGGTATGGTTTCTTCGAGAAAATGGATACACAGGACCCCCTGCGAGCAGGCGGCTCACCAGACCCTCCATTCCCCTTACTTAATGACTGAAAGGAGGCTTCAACCACCCGCTTCTACCTTTATTTTCTTCAATGCTAGAAACAATATTGGGATCGGGCCCGCCAGCGCCTGGAGGTAGCGATAATCCCCTTTGCAACTGAACTCGACGCCTTTGGCCTTATTTATGCATCTCCTTCCTCTCTACCAGTAACCATGGGCTATGACCATATGCTTTCGGCGTTCGCGAATATGAAAGTACTAATCCTTGCTGATTGAAATAGCGATGAGCGAAACGTCGAGAGGGCTCAGCTTGTCGCCAGGTGTCCTCTTAGAATGGACAGCTGAAAATTCTTCGTGAAGTCGTGGGCCCCAGCTTCTATGCCTTTTTTGGGGCTATTGGGGTTCGGGGTTTCACGATGTTGAACAACATGAAACTCTTACCCCATGAACTCCCAACTGCCGAAACGCCGACGCGGTTAGGTCTTGCGACACGCGTCCTTAGGATGAACGACTGAGACTTTTCCATAAACATAAGCGCCCCTCCTCGAGACCTCCTCCTTTATGACCAGATGCCAAAACCACGGGCCCTGTCCTGGGCGCTATCGGCATTTCGGGGTTTGGGGTTTCGAAAAACACGAAACTCTCACCCCATGAACTCCCGATCGCCGAAACGCCGACGCGGTCAGATCTTGTGCCACGCGTCACTGGATCGGACGAACCAGATTCAGACTTGAAATATAAGGGCTTCCTTTGGTGTTATATGTCAGGTAACTTGGTAGCCCCGAGATCTCGATGACCGTTGATCAGTTTCGTGGATGGGTCTCGGCTGTTGATATCAAACTTTGCCCACTCACTTGACTCGTAACCGGAAAGTTGGGTCCTTCCGCTACTATGCTTGGGTGTTTCATGATCATCCTGCATACCTGGGTGCATCTGCGCCTAATGAAAAAAATAATCGCTAACACCTGGTATTCCCTTGTTCCCTCGTGTTTCATTGCAACCCGAGGTTCCCAAAAACGATGAATGGAAAGATATTGTTCACCCAGAAGTCTCCCAACATCGTGGCTTGCCCAATTTTTATTTACCTACTCCCCCTCCTATCAATTAGATTGTTCAAGCTACCCCTATCCACTCACCATTTCAGTCTTCCCATGCTAGTAAAAGGTTGAAAACCGAGGCCCACCATGCCCCTGACAAAGGAAAATCCACTGCTACCCCTTCCTCCCCCTCCAATGGTTCTGATAAATCCGTTTCCTCCCGGATGCATTTGAGGGAGGATTGTTCTCATGTGATCAACGAGATTAGGCCTAAAGGCTCAACACAACCAAAGGAAAATTTAGAAAGATCAAAAGGTGACAACAACAACAAGGGAAAGATTGCATCTCAAAGTGGAAAATATGGATTTTAAGTTTTATTTTACTTATTGTTGATGACAGTTTATTTCAGTAGTTTTGGACAACATGCTCTTTTTGGATATATGAGTAATATATATATTTTTAAAAATAATTTCAAATATCAATGAGATAAATTGTCAAACATGAATGTGATGATGGGAGTCACAAGGAGGGACATTTTTTTTTAATTAACTAGTTATGTTATGATTGTTAAGAGCTAAAAGGGAGTCACAAGGGGTCCCACCTACTAGTTATTATTTATTTAAAACCCTTATTATGAATTATTACTTTTCCCCCTAACTAAAAAGTTGGTTGAGTTTTTAGTTAACTTAACTAATGAAGTAATTCAACTACTTCAACCAATTCTAATTTGCTTAAAGGAAAAAGGAAAGGGAGGAACATGGGGAGAATAGAAGGAGAAGCATACTAAGGTTTTATCTTTGAGTTTGTGATGAGATAGTTCAGTTTTCATTCATTCCTTAATTTATCACAAGCCTAATTCTTTTTTATGATAGCAGGGTCTTATTGTAGACAACAAGATTCGAGGTTGGATTACATCATTCAAACACTTTTTTTTCAGAGGTGTTGATCTATCTTTGATAGTCTGTGTAGACTTGTCTGTTTGTGAATTATTTTTCATGACTGGCAAAGGCTATTGTGTAGAGTCAAGTGGGAAGCAGTCTGTGGCAAGCTGATACAACTTTTAGAGTTCAGTTTTTTTATTTTTTGTCAAAAGTCCTTTTGTATGTTTCATCGGGGACATCTAAGTTTGACTTTGGTCCAAAACTTCTTCATGAAATTTTGTAAAGATAGTGAATCTTTGATGAATTGGAATGAAATAAATTATTTCTTTATGTCTCATCTATATTGATTATCGACTTGGTGTCTTTACTTCCATCTCTATGTTTATTTCAACATCTATTATGTTCATAAAAACACATAAATAATGAATTTTCCAGCAAGCTTTTATTTATAAAAACCCAACCTAAGCACTTGTAATCAATACTTGTGAGTTAGGATATTAATTTTGATGGCTATAAAATCAAGGTGATATTCTCGTCTATTTTTATTTAGCCAAGAAAATCTAAAAATGCTTGAGTAAGATCATTTCATATCTTTTCCTCAACACACCTATTCCTAGATATTATTCCCTGTCCTATTTATACCCTTGAATTCCTCTTTGTAAAATATCTTGGATTCTTGAACTCTCTTATCTTTGAAAACCCTAATTTATAGGTATGCATTCAGATTAAGGGAGATTTATAATCTACAATAATGAATTCTAGATGACATCATTATATTCTTCTCTTTTCATTTTCAACATGAATGTTTATAGCTCATTAAATAAATTGTCAATTGAATAACCCTAGTTAGTTGGTGCAATTTTCCTTGCTAGGTTGCTAGTAAAACCTTATATGTAACCCAAGTGAACTACCATAATCATAGAAAACTATAGATTAACATTGAAAATACATAAATATCCTAATTAAAATATTTTCCCTTCCTCTCTTTTTCACCCTCTTTTTTCTTACCATCGGGTTTCTTTGTTTGGCATTAAAACCAAGTCGTGACTCCATTCTTCCCTTTTATCCTTTCAGTAGTGTGGTTTTTCTTAGGTGGTCTTCCATATATACTTTCATGCTACATTTAATAGCATAAATCCATTCATTCACTACATTTGGGTGACTCCACTAGTGGTTTCCTTCAACCCCTCCCCTTATTGGACAAATGATTCCTCCATATTTTTCTCTTCCTTCCTTAATATGATAATAATATAGTGTAATCATGTTCAATAAAATTTCATCCCTCCACATAAGGGCATCAATCGAAGAAACACACTCATTTGAAAATATTCACAAGAAGATCGTGCATTGTACAACAAACCTTTTAAATAAGGTCACCTTCTATGTGTATACAATGAAGGTAAAAATGATTACTAATGCTTGAAAAAAGTGTTGTTTATTAGTGAGTTTTCACATTCCTAAAGATGATCCTTGAGAAGGATCGAAAATAGCAAGAATAAAAGGGAAAACACAGTCTTCGCACCTCAATTCAATAGGACATGTTGTGTCCTTATTTTCTGGGAGAGGGAAGGGCCCCTTATTTACCTCTCATTATTTCAAGGATTATCCCTAAAGAAGCACCCTCTTCAGACCTCTATATCCTTTTGATGGAATTTTTCTAGGTCAACACCATTGACATGCCAAGACATGTGGCTTCTAATGACCCCCCTTCCCAACCTTGGCTTTAGACATGCCTTCACAATGTTGAACCTAACTTCCCCAAAGGTCTCACCCATCCCTAATTCTACCGATTATGGCCCCATAACCCATTTATAGGGGTAATTACCTCCTTCTAGTGAGGAATAAGGGGGCATTCCCCTTGTGCCTCAAAATAGGGAGAGAGTTGTCACTCCTTGCCTAAAGAATTTTTCCTCTCATGGGAGCCTATCCACCTACTTCTAGGGACCCTCCAAAATATGATTGATCCCCCCTTTCTTCCATATCATTGATGTTCTATTTGTTTGTTGTTTTGGGTCTAAGATAGTATTAAATGGATCCTCCTATCACCTCCTTGTCCTTGTACCCCCTAAGTGTGAATAATTCTACAATGGTATCATACATCAAACTCTAGTTCATAGAATCACAGTATACATACAACCACATCACTACCAACCCAAACACCTCTCAAATATTGCCAAATAAACACTAATTCCCTTCTCCAACCTTCAATAAGGCGCCCTCCCAAGATAAGTGTTCATGCAACAAAACCTTCAAATGTGATTCAAGTTATCATCACAACTGCAACACAACTCATCAACAAAGTGCATATCCTAAAATATCCCATGCAATAAGCACACATCTTAATGACTCCCTAATTATAAGCACACATTCCAACAATTCCCCAAGGATAAGAAGACATTGCAACAATCCCCTAAGGACAAGATTACATATCAACATTATCCCATCCATAAGAACAAGCTTATATCCCAACATTCCCCAAGCCATAGGGGCAAGCATATATCCCAACAATTTGACAACCTCTTAGACACGTGTTTTTCTCAACTGTGAGACCCTCTCAAGTCTATTTATTGCAACAATTCAAATTGAACATGCCAATAATGTCACAATTGGTAATTATCACACATCAAGGGGGTGGAACCCAAGTATGAGCAATAATCTTTCCTTATTCAACTTAGGACCATTTCCTAATCTTAGTATAGGAAGAAACAATGAGGAGCCCCCTCTCCTAACAATAATACCCTCCCCTTTGGAGGATACCCTAATCAAAACCAAAACCATGGTGTTTGAAAGAGGCATACAAAAATAACACCTAATTTTTATCAAATCATTAGACAACCTTCATTGCCTAGATTATACAAATATGGCTTCCTCCAAACCTACTAGAATTACCCAAATTTGGGG
>JZKD02S1807638.1:56574-76448 GCA_000966675.3 Picea glauca | reverse complement strand
AATATGTCAACTTGGACCATTCTCCACAGAGAGAATGTCTATCCACCAACAATATGTTCTTCTTGGACCATTCTCCACCTGGAGAATATGTGTCCACCAACACATTGACTATCCATCTAGATGGAAATCATGTCCAACACTAGTGTTAGTCTCCATGGAAATCATATAGTAGCATAGAACTTGCTACAATGCCATACAATAGAACACAACTGTGTCTATCCATAATAGTACACAACTACTGACGAGTGGTACACAACCACTCCTAGTAGCATACAAATACTAACCAGTGACACACAATCACTACTAGTGGAACACATCCACCATAGTAGCATACAACTATTGTCCAGAGACATACAGTCTCCACATTAATCAAACCATATCATCTAATACCATCCTCCATCAACAATGTCATTAGTTGCATCACCTATAATATGTACTAGCATGATGTGAATGCATCATATCTAAGATGTATTGGCATGATTCAGAGTATCATATACAACATCTCTAAGCCTTACTAGCATTAACATAACTAGCATGATGCCAATGCATCATCTCTAAGTTGTATGTCCACCTCTAAGTTGTACTTTCCTGATGTAGATCAGTTCCTCACCATGTCATCTCTAAGTTTTATGATCATCTCTAATTCGTACTAACATGACATATCTAGCATGATGTTAATACATCATATATAATTTGTATGCCACATCTAAGTTGTACTCGCATGATCATATCTAGCATGAAATGAGCCCTCCTACATTATCTCTAAGTTGTATGATCATCTCTAAGTCGTACTAGCATGACATATCTAGCATGATGCCAATGCATCATCTCTAAGATGTATGTCACCTCTAAGTTGTACTCGCATGATCATATCTAGCAATATGCGACTCACCAACATTGTCTCTAAGTTGTACTAGAATGAACATAACTAGCATGATGCAAGCATCATATCTAAATTGTATTTTCACCTCTAAGTTGTACTAGCATGATGCTCCTCATGCCACTGTATCAACAACTCCAACCATCTGTATCATATTTGAGTTTTACTAGAATCATTATGTCTAGCATTATGCAAGCACCATCTCTAAGTTGTATGGTCATCTTTAAGTTGTACTAGCATGATACAAATCCACAGCTCACTGACAATCCATGATGCCACTTATCAATACTCCCTCCCAACCGAGGAAGTAATCTCCTCCCTTTCAACTAAGGGAGAAATATCCACGAATCCCAACTTGTCCCTCAAGTATGAAAATTTTATCTTTGACAAAGGCTTCATCAAAATATTTGTAGTTGTTCAATCAGTGGATATATATTGGAGAACAACTTCTCCCCTATGGACTATAGTAATTGATCTCAATGTTGTTTGACCTATCATGGAACACCAGGTTCTCTGAGAGCTTCACACAGCTCTGGTTATCACAACATATTACGTTCAAATCCAAAACATGATCAAACAATCTAGAAACCAACTTATGGAGCCACACTGTTTCCATACAAACATCAAGAGATGCAACATACTCTGCTTTTGTAGTGTTGAGTGCAATAGACTTATGTTTCCTGCTAGCCCATGATATCATAACATATCCCATACTGAAACACATACCAGAAGTACTCTTTCTATCATCTGCACTCCCTATCCAATCTAAATCAGTAAATCCATGCAACTGTACATCACTATTTTAGGAATATCTCAAACCATAAATTATTATCCCACGAAGATATCTCAAGATATGCTTTGCATCCACCTAATGATGTTCTCTAGGTTCCACCTAAAACTAGCTCAACATGTTCATAGCAAAGCATATGTACAACCTAATATTTACCAAATACATCAAGTAGCCAATCAACTGTCGGTACAGGGACGATTCTACTAGATCAGAATGAAAATCTCTCATCTTCCTCAAATCTAGTACCACAGGATTTTCCATGGATTTTCAATCCATCATCCCAGAATTTTGAGTAATCTTTACAACATACTTCCATTTCCATAGGAAGATTTCACCACGCTTCTGATGTACTTCTAGTCTCAAATAATAATGAATGAGACCTATATCCTTCATATCAAATTCTGAGACTAACTCTTTCTTAGCACTGAATAGTGAGAAGCTCTGCACCAAGCTCTTAGAGCTTGCTTGAGTCCATACAAGGTCTTCTTTAATATGAATACATGGTTTTCTCTCTGGTGTACCTCAAAACCTTGAGGTTTCTCTCTATATACCTCTTCCTCAATTACTCCATTGAGAAAGACGGTCTTTACATCCATCTAATGTAAACTCCAACCCATGGATGCTACTAGAGATATAATGTATCTAGTAGAGGTGTATCTAGTGACTAGCCATCTCATCATAGTGTTCTCCCTCTTGCTAGGAGAACCCTCTAGCCACAAAGCTCTCCTTGTATTTATCGATACTTTCATTCACTACATGCTTTATATTGTAAACTCATCTAGGCACAATTTCCCATACATAATATTTCATGATAGATTGATATTATTCCATCATAGCCTCCTTCCATTCTTTCTACTTGATTTCTTCCTCAAAGGTGGAAGCTTTTGTAGCTGGAATATGGTTTTGAATTCTTGATTTCTCTAAAAGTTCTATTGAGAGCACCATACTTCTCTGCATATTGAATGATCCTAAGAGCCCAAGCTTGTCTTCCCTTCTTATTCTCATCTTGGTGTGGGTATTCATATTTATGTGGTTCTTCCATGTTTGATACAACATTCTTACCTGTCTATGCATCTACAATATTGGGATCTACATGATATTTACCATGGACCTCATCACGATCCTGGCTACTTCAGCCCATAGATGCATTGGTAAGTCTTGATCATGGATCATGGGTTTTACTGTTTCTTTAATTGAACAATTCTTTCTTTCTTCCACACCATTATGTTGAGGATTGTAGGAAGTGATGATCTCCCTCATAATATCGTCCTCTCTAAAAAATGTCTTGAGATCATCTGAGGTGTACTTTCCTCCATTATTGAAACTCAATATCTTTAACTTCTTTTCAGATAATATCTCCATAAGTGATTGAATTTATCAAACTTACTAAATACTTTTCCCTTTTTCTTCCAAGAAACAAATGCAAGTTTTATGTGAGAACTCGTAAATAAATGAAACATATTGTGCATACCCATTGAGTGAAAGGGTTGACATGCATCTGAGTGAAAAATTTCCAAAACTTTTTTTTCTTTCCAGGCTTCCTTTATAATTGATACTTGGTGAGACCATCTGCTTCACCACTGATGCACTCATCTACTCCATGCTTACAACTAGTATCACTATAGCTCCCTCCTATATCTATCAACTATGAACTTCCTGGAACAAGAACAATCACAAGGAAAATAGCAGACAACATTCTTCAACACTCTTCCAGTGTTGTGGTCAATCATTCTTTCATAGTAACCTATTTTTAACAAACAAATATATATCCATGGTAGCCTTCATGGAATATTGCAAGATAACCTGCTCGAGACAAGAAAAAAACATTTCTAGTATAATAACATTTTCATAACATATCTATCGTGATAAGAATCAATAAAAATTTCATGGTGATCATCATAGTATGACCAAGGTAACCTTACTAGGAGAAAACAAGAATATATCTCTAGAGGAGATGTTAGTTCATCTTGCTAAAAAGTACAATAAGCATCTATATCAATGGTATTCATATGCAATCAAGTATTCATTACACCTAGAAATAATAGAAACTTTCAAAGTCTACTTTCACAATTTGTAATGTAGAAAATATCAACCTTGGTATATGCATACTGGAAGCTTAACAATTTAATCAAACTTGGAACTTGAAGCCTCAATTTCTATGAAGGGTTCACTTGTTCCTATGAATGCAGTGAATCCAAAATTACATCTTGAACAAGGTCTCTAGTACTTTCCCTACAAACACACTCATGTTTTTCTAGATGATATAACTTGGATAACATATACAAGTGCATACCTTTAAAATCTTGTAGCATCATCCGACTTATCTTTCAATATGAAACTAGATACCATCTTGACAAGAAGATATTAGAAACCGAATCAAAACATTCAATGATCAGATCAAGCGGTAAAATCTAAAATTTCAAATTTGACCACAAAATCAATTTGACTAGAAGTCAACCTTTGACTTTGAATTTGACCAGTAAAACTTTGACTTTGACGAGTCAACCTTTTACCTTGACCAGTAAAACTTTGACTTTGAAAAAAAATTCAAACCTAACATTTTTTCTAGCTGAGGGTACCAAGAGTTGTAACATGCTAGGGCACACTAGGATGTTAAGGAATTAGGTCAAATGCTTCACCAAAAGTGCATGAACATAAGGGATAGGGTTTTCTACAACTGCACAATCAAAAATCCTAGCCGCAATTGTAATTGGTGCCACAATGAGCTTAAAAAAGAACTGTCACACTACCTTCCAGTGGTTAGACTATCTTGAAGGTGGTGTGGGCCCATAACCTATTAAAATATTTGATGTGCTCATTTTTCCATAGACAATATCTCAATATTGTTACCCAACCATAGGCATGTAGCTAGTCCCAAGCACTATAACCTTGACATATAGAATAATTTCAAAAGCAGTACCGGACCCAACAAATAACCAAGAGATGGCGTATCTCTCTCTCTCCAAGAATAACACACCAAACATAGAGTCCACAATCCAGAAACCAAGACCAAAAACCCAGTTGTAGTAGTTGCAGCTGCACTTATTTTCCAAACTTGTGCACCACTTGACTTGTGTGAGATGTGAATGAGTGAATGACCAAATAAGCTCAAGCGCCCTCTATTTATAGTGCTCTTTGTCACCTGTATAGGACAACTTCTTATTTTAGAGGCTAATACTTAAATATTAATTCATTTATTGAGACGACATGTCTTCTAGGGTTTCTACACATCTATTTAGGGTTTCTCTAGCTTCCAGAACATTCTAATCTAGTCATAGGTTACACATGGATGTTAATACCTCCCGCAACTACCATAACATCAACAATAATTACCTTGGGCTCCACTTGTGGTATGTTCCCCCACTATTATAAACTTAGGATATATTTATATCCATAGCTTAGACTTTAGGAATATTAATATAATATTCCTTTGGGATTAATCCCCCTTGTATTATCCCCTCTTCTTAGACTCTTAGCCCCCGTTTCCCTTTCTAGTGGATTTTATCCCCCCATATACGTTTTTTTGGTTGGTCTGCAACAATGATGTATTTTTTTATTAATGTCTGATTGTTATTACATATTACTAAGATAGGATTGCTAGCATTTTAGTATTTAGGCTCTCCAACCTAATAACCACACATACACTCTAGCCTCAAAATACATATACAAAGGAACTCTAGCCCAAAATATCCTGGCTTACTAGCCTATATGCACATTACAATTGTTGTTCGTCCTAGGGGTATTAAATTCCCCTCCCCCCTATTTATGCAYTGTCCTTAGTGAATTATATACACATGTACAATAAATAACTCCAAAAGTCTTAAAAAATATGTGGGTACTCTTCCCACATGGCATCTTCATGTTCCCAGGTTGCATCTTTAGGACCGTAACAGTTCCACTGGACCTTTACCAACCTTATTTCTCTATTCTGGAGTATCTTGACTTTACGATCCAATTTTCACACTATTTGTACTCATAATTCTGCTTCTTGCTACACTTGGATCACATTCCAATCAATTACATGATTAGCATCAAACTCGTAATTTTTAAGAAAATACACATGGAATACATTATTAATGCACATGAATGCAGGTAGTGAAAGGATGTATGCAAGATGATCAATTTTTTCTAGAATATCGAATGGCCCACAATAATGTGCTACCAACTTTGAACAAATTCCCAACTATTGATACTCAGAAAAATATTGAGAGGGCGGGGGGTGAATAGTATTTCATTAACCTTCTATATTTTTTTTCCTTTCAACCAATTAATTTATTTAGAAATGTGCACTTAATGAAAAATACAAGCATAAATCAAAATAGCCATATAAATGATTTAGAAGTGTACACTTAATTACAGATACAAGAATAAATCAAAACAAGACAGTGAACACAATACACAAATATTTTATGTGGAAACCCAATGCAGGAAAAAACCACATAACATCTTCTTTATGTTCTTCTGCAAACACCAACTAACAAGTTATAATTTTCATCTCAATTGGAACCCACCTATTGCAAATAATGAGGACACCAATCCTCTCAGGTACAAATCTATTATAAAAAATAAGGAAACCAATCCCTAGTGAGCTTCAACTCACCCTAGCACCACCTTGCCACCCTAAACTCATAAAAAAATGTTACATCACTAAATATTTCAACACATCCTAACATATTTACATTTCCATTCATATGAACTGTCACGGTATCATCCACCACCTCACTTCGCGCACTCATCCATGATCAGAGCACATCCATATTTATAATAAATTTCTTGAGTTCACCTTCTTGTATGTGGATGTGTAACAGTTACAATGTGGAAAAACTTTGACCACATCAAAATCATGTCAATTACGATTTTGTCCAAATAAATTATGAAAATTATATTGTGGAAAAACTTTGACCATATCAAAATCGTGTCAGTTACAACTTTTTTCTAAATAAATTTTGTGGATGCATGACTGTTACATTGTGGACAAACTTTGACTAAATAAAATGGACCAACTATTCCTATGACAATGCTCAAGATTATTTGAGCTTCTCCTGAAGAATGAGGCAATAATTTCATTATGGTCTACAAAGCATGTACTACGTAGATAGAACCAGAGAGAAAGAATCATGTCACAAGTCTTCATCCTGTCACACTTGTTCTACAGTGTGCTTATCAAATCATCCCATTAGACTATAAGTTTTCCCAGTGACTTGTTCTATCTTCTTCTACTTCAGACTTCATCTCGCAACACTCCACTACACCATTCATTACATTGGATCAAGGTTACCTATGTATTTTCATTTTCAAAAGACTCCACACACTCCTTCGCAGTTCACTCTGTCACTTGACACTTGATCAAAACATTTTCGCACTGCGGCATAAACATCCGCGAAGTGATTCTGCGATCATGGACAAGGGAATTTGTCACATTCCACTTCACTTTTAAACTGTGTCATAGGTTATCCTCCTATTCTCTGTGCACTCCCGGAAGACTCAGTCACTTCTATGATTTCTTTTGCATCGGTGATCCCTTCATCCTTCAATCCTTCTATGCACTTCTATTTTCAACCTTTCATAATTCATTCCAGGAGTTCCATTTCATGTGGATATACAATAGTACAATATAAAGTATCCTTCCACACACTTCCTCTGCAAGCCTTCTTCGCACTTCCTCTGCTTGTGCACCAACTTTGCACCATATTGTATTTGCACACTTCAAGCCTTTTGTGCACTTCCTCTTCTTGTGCACCATGTTGACATCAATGAAAACATATACTCAACAAACTCCCCATTTTTCATTGATGGAAACTCTTATTGTTGAGATTCTCCCCTTGTCAGTGTGTTCCTATGGCCTTCAATCCCTCTTGTTGTGTGGTTGCAGTTACATGTTTCTTTGGCCTTCACTCCCCCTTGCTATATGATCCTCTTTGTCACAGTTGTATGTTTCTACCTCTTTGAAATCAATTTCAAAGGGAACCATCCTTCTAACTATGCACATATTGATATTGACTCCCCTTATTGAAATGTTGTATTTCCTGCTACTCAATTTCTTGCACTTCTCCCCCTAATACTGGGTAGGTATTTTAGCAACCTCCAACCTGTCATGAAGATTAATGCACCTGAATGAGGAGTGGGAAGTATTCTTATCTTCTCTATGAGGTACTGAAAGGATTCCCTAGGTAATGTCTTGGTAAATATATATGCAATATTCTCTTTGGAAGGAACATATTCTAAGTTATCCACCTGATCCTAAACTCGTTCTTTGAGAAAGTGATACTTGATGGGGATATGCTTCTTTTTTGAGTGTTGAACAAGATTTTTGGAGCGATTAATAGAACTTGTGTTGTCACACATGATAGAAACAAATTGATCACATGGAACTTGAATATCCTTGAGATTGGTCTTTATCCACAACACTTGTGTATAGAAGGATGTTGCAACTATATACTCTACTTCAGACATAGAGAGAGAAATAGAAGTTTGTTTCTTGCGGAGCTAGGATACTAAACAAATACCAAGGAAGAATGCACCTTCACTAGCTCTTTTTCCATCATCAATACTTCCTTCCCAATATGCATCTATATAAGCTCTGAGAACACAGTCTTTGTTTTTTGGATACCAAAATCCATAATCAATAGTGCCTTGCAAGTACCTGAATATTATTTTGACTGCAAGAACATGAGTTTCCTTGGGATTCGACTGAAACCTGCCTACCAAACCAATAAATTTCATGATGTTAGGCCTTGAAGTTGTGATATAAATTAAGCTTCCTATCATGGACCTATACATGGTTTGATCTATTTCAGAAGCATCATCCTCTATGTTGATTTTGAAACTAGTAGTCATGGGAGTGCTTACTGGTGTGTAGTTTTCCATGCCAAACTTCTTCAACATTTACTTGAGATATTTGATTTGGGAAATAAAAATTCCTTCTTCTGATTGATGAATAAGTAAGCTAATAAAGAAGGATATTTCTCCTAACATGGACATCTCAAACTCTTTCTTCATTGCCGCTACAAAATTCTTACTCATTAATTCAATGCTACTACCAAAAATAATATCATCAACATATACTAGAATAATTAACATGTCATTACCTCCATCTTTGATGTATAATTTGATATCAATTGTTCCCTTTTTTAAAACCTTGTTGGTGTCGATACCTATCGAGTATGTAATACCAAGATCTTGGAGCCTGTTTTAGCTCATATAGGGATTTCTTTAAATGACAGACATAATCTTTTTTGTCAATTAACAAAAAATATTCTATTTACTCCACATAAAATTCTTCCTCAAGATCACCATTCAAAAATGTTTCTTTGACATCGATCTGGTAGACTTTGAATTTTCTGTAGTATGCAAAATACAAAAACATCCTGATAACTTCAGTTCTTGCAACATGGGAAAAAGTTTCTTTAAAGTCCACTCCTTTGACTTGAGAATACCATTTTCATACCAATATGGCCTTGTTTCTGACTATTTGACCATATTCATTTAAGTTGTTTATGTATACCCATTTAGTGCCAATTAAATTCTTGTCATTTGGCCTTGGGACAAGATCCCATGTCTTTTTTTTTCTCTATTTGGTCTAGTTATTCTTGCATGGCTTTGATCCAATGACCATCCTAACTTGCTTGCGCAAAATTTTGGGGTTCAATCATGGAAAATAGTGCAAATTTTGTAGAGGTGGATGTATATATAAGTTTTCTTCCAGTTTTTACACATGTTTCATTATTTCCAAGAATCTAATTTTCTGGATGATGTTTTTGAACGACCTTGATGGGTTATTTGGCTTTGATGTTTCCATTCTCTCCTCTTCTTTTGAATCCTCTATTTCATTATCCTCATTCATTCTACCATGTTATGTCTCATCATGATGTTGGTTTCTCACTGGATGAAATGGTCCTTCATCTACCTTTACATCTATACTTTCAACTATCTTGCAGAGTTTTTTGTTGTAGCACTTGTATTCTTTACTTATAGAGGAGTATCCTAATAGGATACCTTCATCAGCTCTAGAGTCAAACTTTCCTTAGTTTTCCTCATTTCTTTTAATGTAGCATTTGTTTCCAAAGATTTTGAAGTGATTTATTGATGTTGGTCTATCATGCCATAGTTCATAGGGGGTTTTATCAGTTTTTACTCTTATGTTCTCCTTATTGAGAATGTTGACAACAATTTGAACAACCTCTCCCAAAAAGGTTCTAGGTACTTCTAATTCATCAAGCATGACCCTCGCCATTTCTTGAACTATTATGTTTATCATTTCCACTACTCCATTCTTTTGAGGGGTTTTGGAAATAACAAACTGTCTCTTGATCCCACGATTTTCACAAAAACTGTTGAATTCATTAGATGTGAATGCTCCTCCTCTATCCAACCTTAGGCATTTGATTTTTAATTCTATTTCATTTTCTACATGTTCTTTGAATATTTTTAAATTTTCAAAAGAATCAAATGTATGCCTCAACTATAATGTACCCCATTGCTAAAAATGCTCTAATACCATATTATAACACCCTCAACCACTTGCTAGGAAATGCCACTTAAAAATTTCTTGCTATGATACCATATTACCAGCAATTCCATTGAAATTTCTCTTACACAACTTTTTCATTAATTAAAACACAAACATACATTATGAAACATGTAATTATATATATATATATATATATATATATATATATATATATATATATATATATATATATATATATATATATATATATTCATAACATAATTATACGCATTCATCAAAGAATAAACATGCAACATAAACATCAAAAAACCATGACAATAATTGCATAAATATTACTGCAAACGTAATTTAACACACAATTGGCACTTATCTTTGAATAGAAGACATCAATTGTGGGAAGACCTTATATTAGAAATCTGTAAATTTTGTCTGGTTGAATAGACAACGATAGAGGTAACTTTTTCAACCTACTTTAGAGTTAGGCACTAGCTTGCTCAAATCAGAGAGGGCTCTCTCGTGTCACTGGATATTTCTTTGGCAATCGTTGGTTAGATTTAGTCTGTTTTGGGAGGTTTATAAAATTGTTGGTTAGGAAAGGGAGGGACACTTAGGGCTATGGATTCGAAATTTTGAAGGTGAATGAAAACAATGACTGGCCAGTAGAACTCTCCAGGGGATAAAGGATAAATGAGGCACTAAATCTAAGTTGTAAATGGTATTTAAGTAGGGTGTAAGAGGAAAGAGAAAACACATAGTTGCATCAGAGCATTTCTGAAATGAATTTCGAATCAATTAAGAAGAAACACACATAGTTCAAATTGCTTAAGATGAGACCATCATATGATGAATTCTGAGCTTTTTAACTCTCCAATTTGAATAGAGGAAAGTGCAAATGGAATTTATGAATACAAGAAACACATACTATGAGAGAAAATAAATCTCATATCACCGCCATTAGAATCTTTTCATGGGGAATTTAAAGGCCAATGAATATATATATTCGATTCATCTCCAAAAAGTTACATAGTCCCCCCTGCTACGAGAGCAAGCCCCTCTCTGGTCAATCCAAAATTCATTTATCTTTTTAATAGTATATATAGATAAATTACATCCAGGATTCAAAACGAATCATCTTCCCCAAGATACCAAAAATAGACATCAGTTACAATGAAGGAGTAACATACAACAACTATAAACCTATTTTCTAGGGGACATTATAATTAAAAATTGACATATTTGAGATTTTCTCTTTGAATGCCACATGTCTATATCATTTCAAAATTCTCTGAAACATGCTCAATTTATCTTGAAAATTATTTCAAATTAGCAATTTCTCTTTTAAAGTGTCAATCCAAGAAGGTTGGTTTTCTTCGACGCTTTCAACCGCCTCATATTTAACCTCTGTGTTTTGTTGCTTGCTCCACTTCCTCTTGACAACTTGCATTGGGTGCTCGTCTGCATATCCGTTGATGATTAAATCCTTCATGATGGGATTTGATCGAACCTCTTTATCTTCTCTTGACTCTTCTATAGACTTTGTATGAAATTTTGTTGCTAATATTCATGCAACAAAATTCTCTTTCTTCGTCAATGATGAATTTGTCATATTAGTTGAAAATCCTAGTTCACTGGAAGGCACCTAGTCTATATTATCCCTTTTCCCCAATTTACAGAAAACATAAACTTAAATTCCTTAGTTGAATGATCCAACTTGTGATTACCCCTCTTTAAAATGGAACGTTAATCACCCAAAATAGAGTAATGTAACCCATGTTTCGAATGACAGTAGTAATTGATTTCCAATTATGGACTATTGACGAAAGTACTTATAGGTACAATGGTTTTTCATGCTCGTCCAATCTATTCTGAATGATGAGCCTTTGAATCGATTATCTAGTGGTGCTCACCTAGCATCGCATGGACAAAAAGTACTCAAACAAGTGGTGGGAGGTGATTTGATTGGCTGTGTCTTTTCCCATGTGATTATATTAGAACACGTGACATCAGGGCATGGTTGAGAATTTTTCACTTACTCGCTTTTCCCCCTGATATGCGTCTGGAGGCACCACGTAGCTTCGGCATGAAACCGTGGTTTTATTATCGGTCTTCCCTCAAGAGTTTCAACTCCGCGCTAGTTCTGGGCCTGATGTGCTCCATGGCCGTTGATCGACGATGACCACGATCCACGACCCGTTAGATCCTATCTCCCTCAGATCTCCACTAAATTTATCCCTGCCCACCATATGTGACCCTACTTGCTAACCTATCGCGCTTCTTATACCCATTTGGCGTCCTGCCAAATCTTGAGACTGGGCTTCCAAGAAATTATTATAGTGATAACATAGGCTCCAACTGGGGATGCTACCCTCCCTGTGAGGTAGCAAAGAATGTGTATACCCGATGCCTCATCCATTTGGATGCTCCTGCAATATATGTGTACCTTATTCTATCCTGGATACTGAATTCCAGATATACTGTTGAAATATGACTGAATACTTTATTTGGGAATCTAATTTTGAAAATGTTTGATTATCAATCTTATTTTCACCAACCTACCCTAATTGCTGAAGAAAAATGCCAATCAGGTGAAATGAAAGTGCCAATGAAGACACGCCTGCATTTTATCCATTGCTCATCTGCTTTGCACATGCTCACTCCAAAACCTATTCATTGATAACCCAACCAAGAAGTTATATATGAATTTGAATCATAGGATTTCAAAAACATTAGGGCTAATCATCATTTCTATCCAAACTGTAAATGAATCCTCCAACACATGCCTAAAGCAACAATTATGTTCTATTTCTTCCACTGTGTTATTCTTTTTAGGTGATTCACCCTATCGATTTTCATCAAAAGGCTGAAAAATCTATTGAAACTGCTTTGAATAATGACCTTCTGAATCGAAAGACAGTTCTAATTGAAATGAAAATTTTGGTATAAATCAATCCATATCTAATGTTGACATTGATTTATCATCCCCTTCATTCCTAAGCTTACAACCCACCATCAATTATAGATCCTGATTGTAAAAATTCTCCATATAGCATGCCATGGGGTCATGAAACACATGAGGTAAAATTTCTTTTTTAGGATTTAGGACAAAAGAACAAGCTTCCCTCACAAGTTTTTTTTTTCTTGCTCCATTTCTTAAATCCCGAGAACCTTTTCACATGCAACGACAACAATAGGTTTGTCTAATCTTCTGTGCATAACAACAAAAGTATTCATACACCCTTGAACATATTCGAGTATGAAAACCATATTATGTGCATCGAGGCCATCCTCTTGTTCATCAAATAGCTCTGATTTGGTTTTATTAACCTTCTGGAAATTTGTTTGAGGACTATCATGGTGCCTTTCATATGAATGAATGGGAGTAAGTTCTTGTTCATAATCTCCTTGAAAATATGAATATATGACATCATGAACTATTTCACAGTCTAGATTCCTCATGGATGTATTTTCAAAACCACGAGTTTCAAAGGAATCAAATGGAACAATTGTCTCTTCATCATCTTTCACTGTTTCTGATTGGAAAGTGGCATGCACTGTTTTGTTGCTTTCCTAAAACTCTATGTTATTCGCTTTCAACAACTCAAAGGAAGAAAAACAAAATGGAAGATGGTTTTCATTTGTAATTCCATTGTACCCTAGATATTCAACATCATGTTCGAAGGATGTCTGATTTGAAACATTATAAACATTTTTCTTTAGCGTTCTGAAAGAAGAAAAACATAGTGGCAATGTTCCTTCACCTGATTCAAAATATTCTTCATTTGCTTTACTTCTATCATGTGCACATATTTCCATTTCTTTAGGTTGTTGAACACACTCCCTTTCATATTCCTCTTTGACCAATGGCTACAATTTCTTGTCAAATTGTCTCAGTGAATCAGTTTGATTTGGCATCAACATACTCTCCTTTGTTTCAACGATGACCTTAGCATTTTCTTTCAGCAATTCAAATGAAGAAAAGAATAAAGGAAAATAATTTCCTTCAGTTGTTTCAGTACCCTCTTCTCTGTGACTGTGATATGTAAGTTGATTTCTCTCGTTATACTGATGGAGAAGGACATTTCCTGATAGAGGAAATGCACTTGGCTATTATGGGATATTATTATCATATTCATTGTCATATTGATCATATATAGGAAAATTGGTAACATCTACAACATTTTCTAATAAGAAAAAATTTGGGACATCAACCTGTTCCTCAACAAACTGATTTGTAAGATCATCTTCTTGACCATGTTCAAATGAATATATGAAACAATCAGCTTTATGCTCGTTGTGGGGTGGATAAAAAACTACATAAGTACCTTCCCTTTCAATAAGTGGGATATAATCCTCTGCAAAATCATTTGAATTCAAAACTTCAAAATGACTTATGATATCATCAATTTTATGCTCAAGATTCTAGTCAAATTTTCTCTCTTCGCATTCATCCTTATGTCCTGGAACACCCAATTTTTCACTTTGAATCTATTCACATGCTAGGATATTGTGTTGAATCTCTTGAGCATCACTGAACATTTGTTGTAAGGTTACAGGTCTCCTTTCCATCAGGAGAAAAGACAAATTTGGGTGAAGAGTAGTGGCATACTGAAGCATGGAAATAGCTTCAGTGGGTTGAATTTCTTTGGAAAAATCATAATAATTATTGGAAAACCTTCTACTGAATGCATAAATCGTCTTAGTTCTTTTCCCTTTCAAGGCATAGAATTATGTAAGTTGCAGGTCTAGATATTTCTTCTTACCCTAGAACTTCGGAAAAACACCCTTCAATTCTTCCCACGAGCCAATTTTCCCTGGTTGCAAATGTTTGAAAAATTATTTGGTATCTACTTTCAAGGATTGAGAGAAATCCCTCATACAAACATCATCATGATCAATCTAAAACAAATCTATAAAATTCTCAAAGCCTTGGATGTGTTTTTCGGTTGTGATGGTACCCTATTCCCCGTCAAACATGGGTAGGTACTCATAGTACTTTGGAGGAAAATTGTGAAGGATGTGGGGTAATTTCAAGGTTCTGTATACGTGATGGATATTGGAGGCTGTTGAACCAAGCACATGAGATGAAATATCAGCCCTGGTCTCATGAGGTTTATCATCTTGGTTGTAGTTATCATATGGTTCAGGTGGGAGATTTTGATCAAGGTCAGCAATAAACTGAGGGGATATTTGTATAATCTTAAGAGGAGGATATGCAACGTCAGGATTATCATGATCATTGTTTGCATGCAGTAGGTGAAGAAAAAATTGTCTAACATGTTTAGGTAAGGAACAAAAGCAACTTATAACAAATAATAAAATGCCTTGGAAAAAATCCAATTTTAAGTACTTGTTTTCTTCCATAATTCCTTTTCATACCTCTGTCAAGGATTTCATCTTCGGACAGTGGAGTCATCAATGTTTTTTCACAAGATGTATTTTTCATTGAGAGTGGAGTCGCCAATAAAATTTAATTTTTTGGATTCTTCTACCAGTGGAATCACCTTCAAACGATTTTTTTTTAATGTGTGGAGTCGCCGGAGAAGGAATACAACCAATATGTTCCTAACTGTTTATCGCTCTCAGACCTTAGAACTCAACCATGTCGTTCTTTCCCAGGGAAACTTTTTCAATTTCATCCCCGCCAATGAGGCCAGAATGTTAGCACTCTGTAAATTTTGTCTGTGTGAGTACAAAAACGACAGAGGTAACTATTTCAAGATACTTTAGAGGTGGGCACTAGCCTTCTCAACTCAGAGAGGGCTCTCTTGTGTTATTGGATATTTCTTTGGCAATCCGTGGCTAGATTTAGTCTATTTTGGGAGGTTTTATAAAATTATTGGCTAGGAAAGGGAGGAACACTTAGGGCTATGGAGTCAAAATTTTGAAGGTGAATGAAAACAATGACTAGCCAGTAGAACTCTCCAGGGGATAAAGGATAAATGAGGCACTAAACTTGTGTTGTAAATGGTATTTAAGCAGGGTGTAAGAGGAAAGAGAAAACACATAATTGCATCAGATCATTTTTGAAATGAATTTTGAATCAATTAATAAGAAACACACATAGTTCAAATTGCTTAAGATTAGAGCATAATACGACGAATTCTAAGATTTTTAACTCTCCAATTTGAACAGAGGGAAGTGCAAATGGAATTTATGAATACAATAAACACATACTATGAGAGAAAACAAATCTCATATCAGCACCATTAGAATCTTTTCACGGGGAATTTAAAGGCCAATGCATATATATATTCGATTCAGCTCCAAAACGTTACATAGCCCCCCTGCTACAAGAGTAGGCCCCTCTCCAGTCACTCCAACATTCATTTATCTTTTTAATAGTATTTATAGATAAATTACATCTGGGATCCAAAACGAATTATCTTCCCCAAGATACCAAAAATAGACATTACTTACAACGAAGGAGTAACGTACAACAACTATACTCCTATTTTCCAGGGGACATTATAATTAAAAAATGACATATTTGAGAATTTATCTTTGAATGCCACATGTCTATATCATTACAAAATTCTCTGAAACATACTCAATTTAGCTTGAAAACTATTTCAAATTAGGAATTTTTTCTTTTAAAGTGTCAAGCCAAGCAAGCTAATTTTCTTCGATTCTTTCAACCGCCTCAGCTTTAGCCTCTGTCTTCTGTCGCTTTCTCTGCTTCCTCTTGACAACTTGTGTGGGGTGATCATATGTGTATCTGTCGTTGATTAAATCCTTCATGATGGGATTTAATCAGACCTATTTATCTTCTCTTGGTTCCTCTACAGACTTTGTATAAAATTTCATTGTTAATATTCGTGCAACCAACTTCTCTTTCTTCTCCAATGATGAATTTATCATATTAGTTGAAAATCATGGTTCAATGGAAGTTGCCTAGTCTGTCTTATCCATTTTCCCCAGTTTGCAGAAAACATAAACTTATCTTCCTTAGTTGAATGATCTGATTTGTGATTACCCCTCTCTGAAATGGAACGTTAATCGCCCAAAACAGAGTAATGTAACCCATGTTTCGAATGATAGTAGTCATTGAGTTCCAATTATGGAATACTGACAAAAGTACTTATAGGTACAATGGTTTTTCATTTTCGGCCAATATATTCTGAATGTTGATCCTTCAAATTGATTATCTGGCAATTCTTGCCTGGCATCGCACGAAAAAAAAGTACTCGAACAAGTGGCAAGAGGTGATTTGACTGGATGTCTCTTTCCCCGTGAGATGATATTAGAACACGTGACATCGAGGCATGGTTGATAGGTTTGCGCTTACCCTACTTTCCCCCCGACATGCAAATGGAGGCTCTACGTAGCTTCGACGCGAAACTACAGTTTTATTATCGGTCTGTCCTCAAGAGTTTACACTCCATGCTAGTTCTAGACCCAATGAGCTCCACGACCGTTGATCGATGGTGCCCATGATCCATGACCCATTATATCCTATTGCCCTCATGTATCCGCTAAATTTATCCCTTCCCTCTAGATGTGACCCTACCTACTAACCTAACGCACTTCTTATACCCATTTAGCGTCTTGCTAAATCTCGAGACTAGGCTTCCAATAAATTATTATAGTGATAACACCTTCCACATTTCTCCCAGCCTTAGACTACACTATTCATAAATATCAACATTTGGTCACCCCCAATATGGGGCTAAACTCTGGTTGGGTAAGGGTTCCCAACCAGGATAAAATATCGCACTCAATAGGAACTCGGTCACAGGTGACTCCATTACTGGAAAGTTCATCACAGATGCCAATTTTCACTGACAACCTATAACCTCTCATTCTCCACATTCCTATCCCACCCTAGGAAGTGTGCCCCTTCTCTTCTCAACAATCCTTTGGCTTTCCCACTTCCCTTCCAGAGCTTCAACAACAGGCCAGAAAGGAAGTCTTAGAGCCCTATTGCTATAGTTTGGCATCTTGGGAATTAATTCCCAACAATTCTTTCACCTAGAGAGAATGCAATCTTCCACGGGTCTGAGAACCCTCCTCTTCAGTTCAATAACCCACAAGCCTAACAACCCACCTCTTCAATCTATCTCTCCAAGATAAGTCATATACATGTATCTATGATAGTAATCAACATATTGGTCATAGTAATAATCAAGCTCATAACAACAACAATTGGGTTCACTCTTTGAATAGTTCTATGAAAGAAAAATCAAATTGATGAAAGAATAGTAGGCTTGATGATAGAATAATATTCTTTCTCACAACTTAGTAACCTGTGAATAATCATCGAATGATCCTCCCTTTTCCAGAATACTAGAATGGACCAAGTCCAAGCTATTTGACTGGATGTTCCCAACTTGACACTTGTCATGTTGAGAACTTCCTTAATTCCACAACATGTTCCCAAATTAACACTTGTCACATTGAGAACTTCCTTCAAGCACATTTCCCCTCCCCAGGACTTAGGATATAATAATATATCCTAACTTTACACATTTTAAGAAATATTAATATAATATTTCTTTTTGGGTTTAATCCCCTTTAACCCAACCCTCTTGACCTCAAATAGTGGAGTTTAATCCCCCCTGAACTCTTTTACATGGTTGGTCTACCTTAGAGATATATTTTCATTATATTTTCATGATTACATTTACACTCTTAGTATCGCAATACTAATTTGTTGCATCCAGGCTCACCAGCCTCAAATATATAGTTCACGCACTCAAAACCAGTGCATGCGAAACTTACGAGTTGCACACACTCTTTCCTCTGTGTGACACCCTCTCTCCCTTAGACAGGTGTGTGTTACATCAAGAATTATATACAAAGGGCTTCACATGCCTTCAAAACCTATGCACTAAACCAGTGCACGTCGAATCTGGGGTTGCACGCATTTTTCTCTAGTGTGCCATCCTTTCTCACTAACACTTGAACGCATTGCATTCCTTAAGTTTTTTCACGTTTAGTGAGATATGCCTATGTACTTACACAGGTGAACACCAAAACATTAAATTGCATGATGTATCAGTTTAAAACTCCGTGCACTCCTTTGATGTGAAATCCTTGTGCACTAACTTAAAGCACATAGAAACAAACAAAAAAAATTGTTACTTCAGCTCACCAACTTATATGTAAATGAAAACTACATTCATATTTATACTTGGGGATTATCCTAGGGGTATTACAACCCCCTTCCCCTTATTTATGCATTTTCCTCAGTGAAATATATACACATGTACAATCAAAATTTTCAATTTTTTTCAAAACGATGCAGGTATTCTACCCGCATAACATCCTCATGTTCCCAAGTCACATCCTTAGGGTTGTACTAGGTCCATTGGACCTTCACTAGCTCTATGGATTGGTTTCAGATTTGCTTGATCTTCGGATCCAATATGTGCACCTGATGCACTTGAAACTTCCTTCTTGCTCCACCTAAATCACATTCTAATCAATTACATGATTAGCATCAGGTACATATCTTTTAAGAAAGGATACATGGAATACATTATGAATATGAATTGATGTAGGTAAGTAAAGCATGTATGCCATAGGACCAATCCTTTCCAAGATTTCAAATGTCCCACAAAATCGTGCTGGCAACTTTGAACAATTTCACAGCTTAAGGGAACTTTTGTTGGCCTTTACTTTCAGAAACACATGGTCACCCACATTAAATTATTTGTGATTTCTGTCTTTATCAACATAGCTTTTCTTCCTGTCCTGTGAAAACTTTAAATTCCACCTTATCTTCATCATTTGTT
>JZKD02S1807638.1:8825-47669 GCA_000966675.3 Picea glauca | reverse complement strand
AACTCATTCACAGGTGATTCCATTATTGGAAATTCCATCACAGATGCCAATTCACACTGACATCCTACAAACGCTCATTATCCACATTCTTGTCCCACCCGAGGAAGTGTTCCCCTTCTCTTCTCAACAATCCTTCATATGCCCTACTTCCCTTCAAGGGATTCAACAATAGGTTGAACAGAAAGTATTAGAGCCCTGTTGCTATATTTTTTCGCCTCAAGAATTAATTCCCAACAATTCTCTCACCTAGAGAGAATGCAATCTTCCACAGGCTTGACAACCTGCCTCTTTAGTTCAATAAACCATGGGCCTGAAAATCGGCCTCTTCAGTATAGATCTCCAATCTAAGTTCTATACAGGTATCTATGACAGTAATCAACATACCAGACACAGTAATAGTTAGGCTCTTAACAAAAAAAATCAGGTTCACTTACTGAACAGTTATATGACAAAACATTCAACTCAATGATAGAACAATAGCCTCAATGACATAATAGTCTGCTCACTCACATCTCGGTCACCAGTGAACAATCATCGAATGATCCTCCCTCTGCCATAATACTAGAATGGACTAAGTCCAAGCTATTTTATTGCATGTTCCCAACTTGACACTTGTCACGTTGAGAACTGCCTTCAGTCCACAAAATGTTCCCAACTTGACACTTGTCATGTTGAGAAATTCCTTCAGGCACTTGTCCCCTCCCCATGACTTAGGATATAATAATATATCCTAACTTTACACTTTTTAAGAAATATTAATATAATGTTCCTTTTTGGGTTTAAGCCCCTTTAACCCAAACCCCTCGACCTTACCTAGTGGAGTTTAAGCCCCCTGAACTATTCTACGTGGTCATTCTGCCACAAGGATGTATTTTCATTATATTTGCATGATTACATTTACATTCTCATTACCTCAGTACTAATTTGTTGCAGCTACGTCACCAACTTCAAATATACAGTTCATGCACTCAAAACCAGTGGGCATGGAACTTCTGGGTTGTGCACACTCTTTCCTCAGTACTTCACCCTCGCACCCTTACACAGGTGTGCATTACATCAGGACTTATATACAAAAGGATTCACAAGCCTTCAAAACTTGTGCACTAAACCAATGCATGACGAATCTAGAGTTGCTAGCATTTTCCTCCTGTCCACCATCCTTTCTCACTAACATTTGCATACATTGCATTCCTTAAGTTGTTTCACTTTTAGTGTGTTATGCATGTGTACTTACATAGGTGCATGCTAAAATATTGAATTTTGTGTTGTATCAGTTTACAATTGTGCACACTCCTTTGATGTGAGATCAACATGCACTAACTTAATGCGCACAAAACTAGATGAACAAATTTGTTACTTTAGCTCACTAGCTTATATGTCAATGACAGTTACATTCATATTTATACTTGGGGATCATCCTAGGGGTATTACATAAAAAATTCAACACAATCCATTCCGGTATAGTCATCAATTAACATAATGAAATATATTTCACCTCGAGGAGATTGTGTACTTGTGGGGCCGCAAAGATCTGTATGAATCATCTCAAGAGGTCGCATAGTGGAGTGTTCTCTAGCCTTGAATTTAACTCTTGATTGTTTTCCAAACTGACATGACTTGCAGACAGTGTTCTCAATTTTAAATATCTTAGGAATGTCTCTCACAACATTTTTTATTCCTAGCTTAACAAGTTAATTAAAACTAATATGACCTAGTATTTTGTGCCAAATCTAGCTCTCATCAGCTTGACCAAGGAAAAAAAAATCTTTGCCTTCTTTTAGAACATATACATTCCCTGAAGTTCAGATTGCCTTAACAATAGTATTTCCTATGTTTTCATCTATTACCTTACAACCTTTTGAATGAAAATAACATTGGTTCCTTCGTCAGACATTTGTTTTACACTAAATAAGTTATGTTTTAGACCATCAACATACAACACATTCTATGCTTTGGTCTTTCCATTTTTATCTTCATCTAATACAAAAATTATTTTTCCCTTGATTCTGGAGTATTGTTTCCAAAAGTGACATTACCACCTTTTTCTTCAGTTAATAATTCAAACTTATTTTTGTCTCTTGTCATGTGCTTGGAGCAGCCACTTTCAATGTACCATTGATTTTCTTGAATTTTGGCATATAGAGCTAGTCCAAAGTTTTCTTAACTTTTATTTTTCTTCCTCCAAACCTTGGTAAAATATTCTTGTCTTTATTGTCTAAATATAGTCATAAACTTGCTTCTGCATTCAATTTCCTAGTGTCCAAAATTATTGCATATGTGGCATTTGAGGTCATTTAGTAAAGGAGAGAAGGAATTATTGAAAGAATTTTGAACCATATCCTTTTGAGGTTTGTTGAATCTATTTCATATAATTCTGTTATATCTAAAAAATATGCAACTTACAACCTTATGTCCAAAGTTTCCACAAGAGAAACAATATCCATAGAAAAAAAATGGATATCTTGAAAAAAACATACTTGTAGGAATCGATTTTTGTCTGCCAACTTGATAAGATTCAGACACATGTTTCTTCCTTTCTTCATATTTCAGTTGATTCAGTTATCACTGCTTCTTATTTTTATATTTTTCTTGGTTAGGATGATTGTTGTTTCCCTTGAGAGAATTTTCATATCTTATAGGATTCTCACTGGCTATCGTCCTAGTGCTTGACTCACCTTTGAAAATTTTTAGACATTCATTATATCCCGGCCCTTTCTTTCCATCTGGTGATATTTGATAGCTTAGAATGTTATATAGAGTTTCAAATCCTTTTATGAATTTTATTTGAGTCTTGGATTTCTCTAGATATTTTCTTAAGGAAAATATTTCTACTTCTAGTTTGTCATAGATATTGTCCTTTTCTTTTATCTGATTTATCAATACTTATTCCTTTCTTTTGGATTATTCTAGCTAAATTTTAAAGATGACTATTTCTTCACTGACCTGATTGTCTTTGTCTCTGTAGACCTACAATTGTTCTTTTCTTAGTCTTTTCTTTCTCTTGAGTCAAGTTATTTACTCTAGAGTGCTAATGAGTTTTCCTTCCATGTATATTATAGCTTCAAACTCTTCTGAGTCTGTTTGATCAGATTTGAGATGTTCCAAATCCATGAAACATTTTTCATCTTGAATTATATCTGGCTCATATTCTTCTTCATCATAGTTGTTTTTATCCTCCTTTGAATAAAAACTATTCGTTTTAAAAGATTTTTTTTAAATGCTAGGTTTATCCTTTCCTTTTCTTTCCTTTTCATTGGTGTTATTTCCTTTCAAAGGAAATTTAGAGGAAAAATGACCAACTTTACCACAATGAAAGAATTTAAATGGTAACATACCTTTATATTTTCCAGAGCCCCTCTTCAGCTTCCTCACAAAGTTATCTTCTTCTTCATTTGAGAAGTGTTCTAATGAAACATGATCTTGAGATGTTGATGATTTGACTGAAGATTTGAAAACTTATTCCTTTAGGTCTGGTTGTTCTTTCCTAGTTCGCATCTCATAAGAATTCAATGGAGCCTATCCATAGTCACTTTATCTAGTTCATGCATTTCTTCTATAGCTGAGACATTTGCATCAAGTATTGAGTGAAGAGATATTAGTATCTTATGAACTACCATAGCTTCTTTAAATCCCTCTCCTAGACCTTTCATGGTGTTTATAGTCTCATCCACTATGGGAGAGAAACCTGTAATATTTTCATCTTCACTCATTCTTAGGATTTCAAACTACATTTTGTGAGCTTTAAGTTTGACCAGCTTTACTTTCTCATCTCCTTTATAACTATTTACCAGCTTATCCCATATTTCCTTTGTGGATTCCAACTGCATCACTATAACAAATTTTGTTTCTACAAGTCCTCCTTGAACAACATTCATAGATTTTGCGTTATTATATTAATATTTATTACCAACTTCATCAGTTGGAAGAGTAGTTGGGATTTTATAACCATCTACCACACTTTTCCATAATTCCATACCAAGAGACATCAAGTAGGTCTTCATTCTAATTTTCCAAAATGAAAAAATTGTTTCATTGAATAGAAGAGGTTTGGCTGAAAAAGAATCTTGGTTGGACATACTTTCTTTGTGATATTCCTTCTAGATGTCAGACTATAACTAAAGGAACCTATGATTTAATTCCAATTTTTTATACTCAAAAAAATACTAAGAGGGAGGGGGGTGAACAATATTTCATTAACCTTTTGTAATATTCTTTCCTTTCAACCAGTTAAGTTATTTAGAAATGCGCACTTAATGACAAATATAAGAAGAAATAAAATTATCCATATAAATGATTTAGATGTGCACACTTAATGGCATATACAAGTAGAAATCATAACAACACAGTGAACATAACACACTTTTTTTTTTTACGTGGAAACCCAATGCAGGAAAAATCCATGGAACATCTTCTTTATGTTCTTCTGCAAGCACCAACTTACAAGTTATAATTTTCATCTCAACAGGCACCCACCTCTCACAGATAACAAGGACACCAATCCTCTCAGGCACTAACCTATCATATATATTGAGGACACCATTCCTCTCAGGCACCAACCTGTTAAAAAAAATGAAGACACCAATCCTCAGTGAGCTTCAACTAACCTTAGCACCACCCTGCCACCCTAATCTAAGAAAAATATATTACATTAATAAATATTTCAACACATCCTGACAAATTTACATTTTTGTTCCTATGAACTATTATAGTATCATCTTCCACCTCACTTCGTGCAATCATCTATGATCAAATCAGATCCATACTTATACGAATTTGTCTTAGTTCACCTTCATGTATGTGGATGCATAACAGTTACATTGTGGAAAAAAATCGACCACATCAAAATCCTGTCAGTTACGATTTTGTCCAAATAAAGTATGATGTTTATATTGTGAACAAACTTTGACCATATCAAAATACTGTCAGTTACATTTTTTTCTAAATAAAGTATGTGGATGCATGATTATTACGATGTGGAAAAAATTTGACTAAGTAAAATATACCAAGTCTTCCTATGGCATTGCTCCATATTATCCGAGCATCTCCTGAAGAATGATGCAATAATTTCATTATGGTCTATAATGAATCTATTGTGGATATAGAACTAGAGAGAAAGAATCAAGTCACAAGTATTCATATTGTCACACTCATCCTATAATGTTTTTACTAAATCATCCCATAAGACTGTAAGTTCCCTTGGTGACTCATTAGGTCACATTCTACTTTGGACTTCATCTCATCACACTCCACTAAACCATTTGTCGCACTGGCTCAAGGCGCCCTATAGATTTTCATTTGCACAATCTTCCACACACTCTGTCATAGTTCACTCTGTCACTTGTCACTTAGTCAAAACATTGTCGTGCTATGACATAAACATCCATTGAGTCATTACACGACCGCGGACAAGGGAATTTTTCACATTCAACTTCACTTGTGAACTGCATCATAGGTTATCCTCTTATTCTACATGCACTCCTAGCGAAATAAATTACTTATGTGATTTATTTTTCATCATTGATCCCTTCATCTTTCAAACCTTCTATGCACTTTTGTTTTCAACCTTTAACGATTCATTCTAGGACTCATTCCATTTCATGTGGATATGTAACACTATAGTAGAAATTATCCTTCCATGCACTTCCTCTGCTTGTGTGCCAACTTTATGCCATATTGTTTTTGTCCACTTCAATCCTTCTACACACTTAATCTTCGTGTGTGCCATGTTGACATCAATGACAACATATACTCAACACCAATTTCAGGGAACTTCTCTTGGCCTTTACTTTTAATAACACATGGTCACCCACTTTAAACTCTATGTGATTTCTACCATTATCTGCATAGATTTTCTTTCTTTCTTGAGAAACCTTTAAATTCTTATTTATTTTCTCCATCTGTTCTTCCATTTCCTTGAGAAACTTTGGTCCAACCACTGCTATCTCTATTGGGTTCTCCCTTCTCACTAGTGTATTTCACTTTCTACCATATAGTGCCACAAATGGCGTCATCTTTAAAGATGAATGCTACCCATTATTATAAAAAAAACTCAACTAATTGTAGATAATATTCCCATTTTGATGGTTTATCCATCACATACATCCTTACCATATTCTCAATTACTTAATTGACACTCTATGTTTTTCCATTTGATTATGGATGATATGTTGTGTTAAAGTTTAGATTTGTCCCATATCCTTTCAATAATCCCTTCCAAAAGTTTGATGTGAAATTGGGATCTATGTCAGACACAATTGCCTTAGGCACACCATGTATCGTAGCAATTTCCTTCAAATAAGTATCTGCAATGTTGTCTTCCTTGTGAGTGAGCTTTACTGGAATACAACGAACAAATTTAGTGAGATTATCCACCACCACCATGATGGAATAATGTTGCTTCACTGCTATGGGAATCTTGGGGATGAAATAAATTTTTGCCACTTCCCATTTCCATTGAGGAATAGGTAATGGATGTATCAAACCAGTTGGATGTTTGTTTCCATCCTTGACCTTCTATATTGTAGACATCTAGCAATGTAATCAACCACCTCTTTCTTAATACCTGGCCAAAAATATTGGCTTTTGGCTGTTGCAATTGTCTTCTAGTAACTTTGGTTTCCAACATAAGGCACATTATGCATCTCTCTTAGCACCAAATTTTTCATCTCTTGAAAATAAGGCACATAAAATCTACCTTTGCACTATAGGATTTCATCCTCCCTTAGCTCATAATTTTCATTTTTTTGTTGCAAATTTCCTTGCTGTAATTTTTCCTTTCTTTCCATGTATTGTTGATTTGATTGTTCAGATTATTAAATTCTATCCTTAAAATCATATTTATAAATGCTAATGGTTGTAGAATTCATATCATGCACCCTCCTGTTGAGTGCATCATCCTCCTTTTTCTCCTTTCCTTTGATATGTTTAATATCAAAGTCATACTCATTGATGAATTCCAACCATCTAATTTTCCTAACATTCAAGGTTGGTTGTCCAAACAAATATTTTAGAACACTATGGTCTGTCCTCAGCTCAAGTCTCTGTCCCATGCGGTTGTTCCTCCACATCTTCAAGGCATGCACTATGGTTGCCAATACTAAATCATGAGTGTCATAGTGTCTCTCATGTTCTTTTAACTTGCTTAACTTGTAACATATCACATACCCATTTTGACTAAGGACTCAACCAAGTCCTTCCTTTCACGCATTGATGCACACAATGAACTCCTCATTTGGATCAACAATCCTTGAAATTGGTGCACTTGTCAACAATCTCTTCAAGTCTTGAAAAATTGTTTCACAATCAGAGGTCCATTAAAATATCACACCCTTCTTTTGAAAGGATGTGATTGGGTGTGCAATATTTGAAAAATATTTAACAAATATTCTATAATAACCTACAAGTCCCATAAAATATCTCACCTCTGAGAAATTATTTGGTACTGGCCATCCCTCAATGACTCTTATCTTTTCGGGATCCACTAATACCCCTTCCTTTGATATGATATGGCCCAAATAATGTATATTCTTCTGATAAAATGAGCACTTGATCAAATTTGCATACAAATGATGCTCGCTCAATACTTGTAGCAACATCATTAAGCATTGCTCATGCTCTTATTCAGAATTAGAGTAGATAAGTATTTCATCCAAAAATACAATGACAAACTTATCTAAGTAATCTCTAAAAATGCCATTCATTAAACACATCAAGGAAATTGGTGTATTTGACAACCCAAATGGTACCATTGTGAACTCATATGGCCATACCGTTTTTTGAAGGATGTCTTATTGATGTCTTCTTATTTAACTATCACTTGATGATAGCTTGACCCAAGGTCAATATTGGAGAATATCTTAGCATCTTTCAGATGATAAAAAATATCATGTATCCTTGGAAAAGGATATTTTTTCTTTACAATCACCTTATTCAGTTTCATGAAGTCAATGCAAAACCTTAAGGTACCATCCTTCTTTTTCAAAAATAGCACTGGGGAACCCCAAGGTGACACACTCAGGCATATATACAACTTCTTCAAAATTTCCTCAAGATTCATTTGCAGCCCCTTCAACTCTGGTGTACTCATATTATAAGGAGGCTTAGATACTAGGGCTACCCTAGGCATCATATTGATAGATAAATCAATGTCTCTCTTGGGTGGAAAACCTAGTATTTCTCTAAATACATATTCAAACTCTTTTAGAAAAATATAGTATTCAATATTTGGAATTTTTTCCTTAGTTGTCTCCTCCATATGATCTACATAAATTTATCATCCTTTCCTAAAGATTTTCTTCAATTGAAAGGATGAAACTTCTTTGATGGTTATTACTATGGGAATACCCTGAAATGTCCTCAGATTCCCTTCCTCATCCAATAAAGTATATGACTTATTATAACATTCTAGGGAAACATGATTATTTTCCAACCAATCCATACCAATTAGGAAATCACATGAGACCGAAGGTATGATATTCAAATCTTCCTTTGTGCTCATCCCATTCATTTATATTGGGCATTCCTTAACTATCTCATTAATTCTTATTTTAGCTCTTGTAGCAAGCTGCACCAACCAAGATTTCCCAAACCTGCTTCTTGGAAAATGAAATATTTCCACCATATTAGAATCTAGATAACTATGACTAGCTCATGAATCAATTAAAATAACAATGGGTTGGTTTTTGATCTTATCTTCCACTTCAATCACATGATACTGAAACTTAGCTTGCTTGTTATCTAGGGATGTGTAGATCCTAAGTACATTTTGGCTCATGTACTCAACTATATCATCTTGTTGTACATTGTGAACAATCCTCACGTTTTCACCTCTATGAGGGAAATCGTTGTACATGTGATCTCCCTCACAAGCCCAACACTTCATAGGTTTTTTCCTTGGCCTTTTACCCATTTTTTGTGTCATTATAGGGTCCATGGAAGCTGTCTTTCCTTGAGGATTATTGCTAAAGAATGGTGGCTTGCTTCCCTTATTCCTCTCCTCCATATTTCCTTTTTCTTATCTTCCCAAGTCTTTTGAAAAGTTGGTATTCCTCTATGATGATCATAGAGACACTTATTGTTGGCCCTCAACCAAGTTTTGAGGAAACCTTGTTCAGGTTTGGACCACTTTTGGACTTCGACGCGATGGTCGAAGATGGAGCACCCATGCGGAGCTTAGATCGCGTATATCACTTGTTTTGCAGGCTATGTGGAGCCAGTAAGGGGTACTCTAGGGTTTTTGTAATGGGTTATGGGATGTTGGCCCATGGGGTTTACCCATTATTAGGAATTATTGTAAGGGATTGTGAAAGTATAAATAAGTAAGAATATATTGTAGAAGAGTAGTGCAAAAGTAGCTAAGTGCAAGTAGTTTGGGTTGCTTTGTGCAACAAAATGTGTATGTAAGGATCTGTGCTTGATAGAGAAGTTGGCTCTATGCCTTGACCTAGTGTTGGGAAGGAGGATCTGGTGCTCAGTTTATAGATCTCTTGTCCAGTGCAAAGCTTGGATCTGTGTCTTAGTGCATAGGAGCAACTAAATGTAAAAGATTGAAGAATAATAAAGAAGGCGAAGCGGTTGGTGGATGTAGCCCCACTATGGGGTGAACCACGTATATCTTGTGTCTTTGGTTTTATTTATGATTTGTTGTTTATGTTATGAATCTTCTCAGTGCCTTTGTTATTATGTATGATAAATATATCTAATGTTTCTTAGTGATTTACTTGTGTTAAGGATGAATGGATGTTAGATCTAACTTATGATGTTAAGTGCTAGGGGCATATTGTCATTTGATACTATGTCGATATATCTTTGGGTATGTTCTGCGTTGCTAATAAGAATAATGAACTAATGTATGTTGTTCCTAAGTGTTAATAGAGTACTCTGTGAAGTGTTATTATCACAGATCTGTGTCCCAGCTCAGTTACAAACACCCGCATCCTGTAACCCCCCCTGCTTCTACCTCGGGTGAGACCTCACCTACTTCACAGGTGTTGTCAAAAGGGTCAGTAGTCAGGGTTTTGTTGGTGCATTGTTAAGCGTTGAACCATGGGTCTACCCCTATGCCAACAAATGGTTCTGTTATCAGGACCTGAAACTGTGATTGTTGGGAACTGAAGTAAAGAAAAGGGAAGCTCTGTGCATAGATCTATTGCTGGAGTGTGTAGTACTCTACTTGAATTGTGAAGCTCTATGCTAAGAAATAAATCTGATTTGAAGAAAAGAGGTAAGATCCAAAAAGAGGTAAATATTTGTGCTTTGACAAGAGAAAGATAAGTGAACATTTTTGTTTCGAAAGAGTTAATTTAAGCATGTTTAACAGATTTTGTCCTAGTCCGAAGGCTAGGGTGCAGTTAGAAGAAAGATTTCATCTAAGTAAATTTAATAGAAATGAAGAAAGATATGTCGTTCCTATGCATAGAAAGAGTTTTTGGACTAATAAGTGGATGCAGGAACATAGAAAGAATTTTTGCAAATTGCAGGTCCAACATTGTGACCCTAGTGCGCAATACAAAAGAGGTTGGGGAATGTTTAAAAGAAAAAGAGGATTGACACTGTGCGATAATTGCGTAAGACCAAGACATCTTGCTAAGGAATTCCATGACACAGGTCCTACTTGTCTCTGTTGTAATATTGTTGGTCATGAGGTTGAGGATTGTCCAAGTATGATTGCTGAAGTCAAAAGGATGAACGTAAGACAAGAAAATTATGAAGAAATTCAAGAGACTAAGGGAATGTTAAAGAATCATAAAGGAAAAGAATCATAGAAATCTCAAACTACGTTATTACAATTGAAAGAAATGATGGATTCTCATAAAGATGTCAGTTTATCAGAGATTCTAAAAGAAAAACAACACATAAGTACAAGAATAGAAGACTTCGACATAGACTGTGTCTTGGATGAGGAAACACAAGTAAATATTATGACAGAAGAAACTTGGGGAATTTTGGGAAAGCCTACTGTGGTACCTTCAATGGGAAGGATAGGCTTGTTTAAAGGAAAGATGATAACCCTTTGTGGAAGAGTTACTAATGTACTTATTATTGTTCATGGAACATCCACTAAAGAAGAATTTGAAGTCATTAAGTTTGTTGGGAACAACGCCCCTTTCCCACTTTTGTTAGGTAAGCCTTGGATTGAGAAGGATAAGATTAGAAGGAAAGCAAAGGAAGAAGCTACATAAAATAAAAATAAAGAACTAAGGGATTTCATAGATAGAAAAGTAGATCGACTAATAGAAGAACGAGAGGATAAGTCGAAGCAACAGAATAAAGTAACAACATAGGATGAACAAAAAGCAAGAAAATTAGTTGTCAAAGTTGAAAGAATGAAAGAAGGCTTGAAGAACCTATCTATGCAATAAAGAAGTATATTCACCTAGGAAGTATTAAGAGAAGGGATATTAACTTTAGACTCTATGAAGGCACCTCAACAATGCNGAATTTTGGGAAAGCCTACTGTGGTACCTTCAATGGGAAGGATAGGCTTGTTTAAAGGAAAGATGATAACCCTATGTGGAAGAGTTACTAATGT
The DNA here is from genome assembly GCA_000966675.3 of Picea glauca. Lineage (NCBI taxonomy): Eukaryota > Viridiplantae > Streptophyta > Pinopsida > Pinales > Pinaceae > Picea > Picea glauca. The sequence continues at coordinate 36,139 of JZKD02S1807638.1, read as the reverse complement.
ACTTATTATTGTTCATGGAACATCCACTAAAGAAGAATTTGAAGTCATTAAGTTTGTTGGGAACAACGCCCCTTTCCCACTTTTGTTAGGCAAGCCTTGGATTGAGAAGGATAAGATTAGAAGGAAAGCAAAGGAAGAAGCTACATAAAATAAAAATAAAGAACTAAGGGACTTCATAGATAGAAAAGTAGATCGACTAATAGAAGAACGAGAGGATAAGTCAAAGCAACAGAATAAAGTAACAACATAGGATGAACAAAAAGCAAGAAAATTAGTTGTCAAAGTTGAAAGAATGAAAGAAGGATTGAAGAACCTATCTATGCAATAAAGAAGTATATTCACCTAGGAAGTATTAAGAGAAGGGATATTAACTTTAGACTCTATGAAGGCACCTCAACAATGCAAAGCCACAACGCTAAAGGAATATAAAAATAAGAATGAAAAGAGGATTCCAAAACTAGTTAGAGAGACTCAGATCATAGGAAAGAAGGAAAGGAAGCTCAATAAAAAGAAATTTTTGGAAAAGTTGCAAGAATCTACAGAGAACATATGGACAACTTCGCAGACTAGAACCTTGTAGGAGGCAGGTTCACAGGATTTGAACCTCGCCAGAACAACATAACCACGCATAATGGGACTTCACCCTGGCGAAGTTATATGACCCTTGGAGGCACCTCGATCATTGGAACAACGCTCTAGAACGACTAGAAAACACAATTATGGTCTGATGGACTACTTTTGGAACATTGACACTGTTCCATAACAGACAAATTCACATTGATGGACACATTCTTGGCCATTGGAAGAATCTGTTAGGGTGCCTCGCTTATATAAATCATTGGTCACTGCATCGGCACCACTTTTTTCCAGCCATGATTAACTGAGCTAATAGATAATTGTCTAAGTGTCAAGCTGTGTTATCTGAAGCTAGACCTCACCATCCAATTATCTACCCCACTTGTTCGTTCGCCTATCCTCACCCATCTGTTTAAAATTTCGAATGTTGGGCGAACCAAGTGCATTAGAAAAGTCTTTTGAAGAAGTCCTTAGGAAGTTGATGGCTGATAAACCATTATCTGAAGGAGTACAGGCGCCGTCGACTAGGGGACTACAGGATTCCCTTCGACTGGACATCATTATGGTCGTGTCAACCCCGCGACTAAGAAGAAAAGTAAGCATCGCGGTGATCTGGCTAATGCAAAGAAAATCTCGTCAATTCTACCTGAGTATATCCCACCTTTGGCTGACACAATTAATTGCAACAACATCCCATGATATTATGAGTACACCTTGATCACTGCATACATTCCAAAAGGGATATGTGTGGTTGGGAGTCATTTAGGATAGATCCCACTACTGAAGAACAATGAATTCAATTTAGGCAAAAGAAAGAACTATGCTATGCAAGCGCCCCACCGCTACTTGACGAAGTCAACTGGGAAGAAGCTTTGCATCATCTCGCAACCATGGATTAAGGGACTGGAGTAGTCCATTGTGATGAACATGATCAAGATTCCCCATTTTGGCCACCACCAGGAGGTTATCACTTGCGTTAAACTCCTCTTTTTGTGCTATCATGGTGGATACCTGTGGCTCAACTAGAGGATTATTGTGGCTCTGACACTAATCCACCATATTACAGGCTTAAGCATGAAGGGACTTGATCCCCAACAGTTTTATCCAGGGAAGGCATCGGACCTCTCCCTAACACATTGCATCAAGGAAGCATAAAAAGAAGTCGAAAAATAAAAGAGAGGTTACAAGGTACCCTCTATACAAGATGGCGTAGTGTGCCTCACTTTCCAACTCATAGCTGGCAAGATCGCAAGGAAGAACCGCCCCACATAGGTCATCAGGTTCGTGGTGGACCTCGAAAGCAAATGTGTGGAGGGCATGAAAATGAGCTTGGTGAGCTACCTCGTCAACGAGCTGGAGAAGGATTACCGTGAAGCCCAGGATTTGGGATATGAATTCCACTTTAGTTGGTTGATCGTTTTGATCAGATTTCTCGCTTGGCAAATACCCAAAGGATCCACCTTTCTAGAGATCGAACCATCAGATCTGTTGGCCACTAGGTTTTCAACCTTGTGGTAAACCAATGACATGTCTAAGCAGAGGAAATCCAATGTTGTGTTTCATGCATACTATCAACAATTGAATGTTTCCATTGAGTCATTTCTGCACATGACAATGTGCACCCTGAGCCAGTACAGACCACTAGTAAATTTCTGCGCAGATCCACATTTCATCTATATCATTGCGTGCAGAGATGAGAACAAGGAAGAGTTACAATCGTACTACAAGCTAAAAAATAACGACACAGAGCAGATCATAAAGGAGTGACTAGAGGATTTCCTTGTACTTGTTGCTGATGTAGAACTCTCCAACCCTGACACCATAGTAAGCCCCCTAGTCACCTAGGTCGAGTATGTCAGATAGTCCAGTGGGACGAAGAAGAAGAAAAGGCAGGATAAATTCCAAGATATAGAGATCGATGAGGAGGACGATGCTTCTGATGATAACGGATCTAGCTCACTCAGAGGAGGAGGAGGAGATGAAGCAGATGGACAAGGAGGAGGGGATGAAGGAGAAAATAAAGGAGAAGGAAAAGCTAAACCACCTCAAGATCCTCTGACTAAAATAATAACATCGTAGAAGAAGAAGGTTTCTCCAAAGAAAAATTTAGCAAGAAAGAAGACACGTGCTAGTAATCCCTAGTTAGAGGAAACACTCATGGAGGATGATATTAGTTTAGTCTGCAGATCTATGGAGGACACTTTTGAGGACATCTTGCATAGATATGGCGTGAAGAAATAAGAGATATATGGAAGGGTCGAGAAGGAATTAATGGAAGTAAAATAAGCTATTTGGCTTATCCGCGCAGTACCTACTGTGCCCTCCTCATCACAGAATACAGAATTAGGGGATGAACCAACCCAATTGAGAAAACTTGTAGATGCAATAGAAGCTGACTTCATAGAATCCAGGAAGAGAAGGAGAAGGCTACAGAAGCCTTGAAACAAGAGAAGAATGAAGCCTTAGAACAATTATCTGTAGAACGATACTGTGTAACCTCCCATGAAAACAAGAAATAAGAGTTTCAGGTGATGATCTAGGAGGAAAAATCCTAGCTACAGAGAGAAAAGGAGCATTTTCTCGCATAATGGGCCACAGTAAAAAAGGTAGTGAGTAAATAATATCACTTTATGTTGGGCTTGGTACAGGAGGAACTTGAGTCAGTCAAGGCTCAAGTGGTGAAGCTCGCTGAGACCATCCACCAGCTTCAAGCAAGGATAATAGAGTTGGAGGTCCAAGCAATACCGAGCACTCTACATGAGGTGTGCAACAAGACAGAGGAGAACACTAAGAATAAACTAGTAAGGATCATATCCCTCACCTCAAAATGAAAAAAAGTTGAGCGATAGAAGCACGCAGACATATGAATTCCTCACAGAAGATCCAGAGATAAGGAAACTAGAAGCATAGTTACAGGAGGTGAAACAACATGCATTTTTAGTACACACACAGATGAATATACTCACTATAGTAGAAATAATGAAGAGATCTCAGGAACAACACGCAGTGCAACAACAGATCACTTCCTTGGAAGGCAGGGTAATGGAAGTCGTGCAAAATATACAACCTATGTAGGATGAAGTCTGTAAGGTGTTTGAACAAATTGAGGGGAAGGGCTCACAACTGGACCAGGTGGTTTCAATAGTGGAACAATGCCTGGAAGGGGCTATTACAGCACAGATGATCCAGGAGATCATTGAGAAGGACGCTCAGGAAAAGAAGCAAGTCGAGGCAGCTTGAGTTAATCTCAAGTCCGTCGAAGCAGCATGCCCCCAACCTGAGTGCATTGGGATGAGTCACTGAGGAGTGTTGGGGGCCTGTTGGCCCTCGAACAATTTTTGAGTAAACCTTGGGCAGGTTTGGACCTATTTTGTATGTCAATGCGAGGGTATAGGATGGAGTGACCAGGTGGAGCTAAGATCACGGATCTCACTTGCTTTGCAGGCTATGTGGACCCAGTAAGGAGTCCTCTATGGTTTTTTTAATGGGTTATGGGATGTTAGCCCATGGGGTTTACCCATGATTAGGCCTTATTGTAAGGGATTGTGAAAGTATAAATAAGTAAGAATGTATTGTAGAAGAGTAGTGGAAAAGTAGCTAAGTTAAAGTATTTTGGGTTTCTTTGTTCAACAAAATGTGTGTGTAAGGCTCTTGCTCGACAGAGAAGTTGGCTCTGGGAAGGAGGATCTAGTGCTCAATGCATAGATCTCATGTCTAGTGAAAATCTTGGCTCTATGGCTTTGTGCACAAGAGAAACTGAATGCAATATATTGAAGAATAATAAAGAAGGTGAAGTGGTTGGTGGATGTAGCCCCACTCTGGGGTGAACCATGTATATCCTGTGTCTTTGGTTTTCTTTGTGCTTTGTTGTTTACGTTATGAATCTTCTCAGTGCCTTTGTTATTATGTATGATATATAGATATGATTTTTCTTAGTGCTTTACTTTTTTTAAGGATGAATAGATGCTAGATCTAAATTATGATGCTAAGTGCTAGGGGTATATTGTCATTTGTTACTGCGCCGATCTATATTTGGGTATGTTCTGTGATGATAATAAGACTAATGAACTAATGTGTGTTGTTCCTAAGTGTTAATAGAGTACTCTGTGAGGTGTCATTATCACAAATCTGTGTCCCAGATTGGTTACAGACACTTGCGTCCTATAACCCCCCCTGCTTCTACCTCGGGTGAGACCTCACCTACTTCGCAGGTATTTCCAAAAGGGCTGGTAGTCAGGGTTTTGTTGGTGCAGTGTTAATCTTTGAACCCTGGGTATGCCCTTCTGCCAACACTTATATCTTATTATAGTTTCCTCCAATGTCATGGGATAATCATACTATATCTTATCACTGAAAATTGAGGGCATCCCACTCAAGTACCTTTCAATCTTGACTTGTTCATTTTGATGAAGTCAACATATTTNGAATTTTGGGAAAGCCTACTGTGGTACCTTCAATGGGAAGGATAGGCTTGTTTAAAGGAAAGATGATAACCCTATGTGGAAGAGTTACTAATGTACTTATTATTGTTCATGGAACATCCACTAAAGAAGAATTTGAAGTCATTAAGTTTGTTGGGAACAACGCCCCTTTCCCACTTTTGTTAGGCAAGCCTTGGATTGAGAAGGATAAGATTAGAAGGAAAGCAAAGGAAGAAGCTACATAAAATAAAAATAAAGAACTAAGGGACTTCATAGATAGAAAAGTAGATCGACTAATAGAAGAACGAGAGGATAAGTCAAAGCAACAGAATAAAGTAACAACATAGGATGAACAAAAAGCAAGAAAATTAGTTGTCAAAGTTGAAAGAATGAAAGAAGGATTGAAGAACCTATCTATGCAATAAAGAAGTATATTCACCTAGGAAGTATTAAGAGAAGGGATATTAACTTTAGACTCTATGAAGGCACCTCAACAATGCAAAGCCACAACGCTAAAGGAATATAAAAATAAGAATGAAAAGAGGATTCCAAAACTAGTTAGAGAGACTCAGATCATAGGAAAGAAGGAAAGGAAGCTCAATAAAAAGAAATTTTTGGAAAAGTTGCAAGAATCTACAGAGAACATATGGACAACTTCGCAGACTAGAACCTTGTAGGAGGCAGGTTCACAGGATTTGAACCTCGCCAGAACAACATAACCACGCATAATGGGACTTCACCCTGGCGAAGTTATATGACCCTTGGAGGCACCTCGATCATTGGAACAACGCTCTAGAACGACTAGAAAACACAATTATGGTCTGATGGACTACTTTTGGAACATTGACACTGTTCCATAACAGACAAATTCACATTGATGGACACATTCTTGGCCATTGGAAGAATCTGTTAGGGTGCCTCGCTTATATAAATCATTGGTCACTGCATCGGCACCACTTTTTTCCAGCCATGATTAACTGAGCTAATAGATAATTGTCTAAGTGTCAAGCTGTGTTATCTGAAGCTAGACCTCACCATCCAATTATCTACCCCACTTGTTCGTTCGCCTATCCTCACCCATCTGTTTAAAATTTCGAATGTTGGGCGAACCAAGTGCATTAGAAAAGTCTTTTGAAGAAGTCCTTAGGAAGTTGATGGCTGATAAACCATTATCTGAAGGAGTACAGGCGCCGTCGACTAGGGGACTACAGGATTCCCTTCGACTGGACATCATTATGGTCGTGTCAACCCCGCGACTAAGAAGAAAAGTAAGCATCGCGGTGATCTGGCTAATGCAAAGAAAATCTCGTCAATTCTACCTGAGTATATCCCACCTTTGGCTGACACAATTAATTGCAACAACATCCCATGATATTATGAGTACACCTTGATCACTGCATACATTCCAAAAGGGATATGTGTGGTTGGGAGTCATTTAGGATAGATCCCACTACTGAAGAACAATGAATTCAATTTAGGCAAAAGAAAGAACTATGCTATGCAAGCGCCCCACCGCTACTTGACGAAGTCAACTGGGAAGAAGCTTTGCATCATCTCGCAACCATGGATTAAGGGACTGGAGTAGTCCATTGTGATGAACATGATCAAGATTCCCCATTTTGGCCACCACCAGGAGGTTATCACTTGCGTTAAACTCCTCTTTTTGTGCTATCATGGTGGATACCTGTGGCTCAACTAGAGGATTATTGTGGCTCTGACACTAATCCACCATATTACAGGCTTAAGCATGAAGGGACTTGATCCCCAACAGTTTTATCCAGGGAAGGCATCGGACCTCTCCCTAACACATTGCATCAAGGAAGCATAAAAAGAAGTCGAAAAATAAAAGAGAGGTTACAAGGTACCCTCTATACAAGATGGCGTAGTGTGCCTCACTTTCCAACTCATAGCTGGCAAGATCGCAAGGAAGAACCGCCCCACATAGGTCATCAGGTTCGTGGTGGACCTCGAAAGCAAATGTGTGGAGGGCATGAAAATGAGCTTGGTGAGCTACCTCGTCAACGAGCTGGAGAAGGATTACCGTGAAGCCCAGGATTTGGGATATGAATTCCACTTTAGTTGGTTGATCGTTTTGATCAGATTTCTCGCTTGGCAAATACCCAAAGGATCCACCTTTCTAGAGATCGAACCATCAGATCTGTTGGCCACTAGGTTTTCAACCTTGTGGTAAACCAATGACATGTCTAAGCAGAGGAAATCCAATGTTGTGTTTCATGCATACTATCAACAATTGAATGTTTTCATTGAGTCATTTCTGCACATGACAATGTGCACCCTGAGCCAGTACAGACCACTAGTAAATTTCTGCGCAGATCCACATTTCATCTATATCATTGCGCGCAGAGATGAGAACAAGGAAGAGTTACAATCGTACTACAAGCTAAAAAATAACGACACAGAGCAGATCACAAAGGAGTGACTAGAGGAGTTCCTTGTACTTGTTGTTGATGTAGAACTCTCCAACCCTGACACCATAGTAAGCCCCCTAGTCACCTGGGTCGAGCATGTCAGATAGTCCAGTGGGATGAAGAAGAAGAAAAGGCAGGATAAATTCCAAGATATAGAGATCGATGAGGAGGACGATGCTTCTGACGATAACGGATCTAGCTCACTCAGAGGAGGAGGAGGAGATGAAGCAGATGGACAAGGAGGAGGGGATGAAGGAGAAAATAAAGGAGAAGGAAAAGCTACACCACCTCAAGATCCTCTGACTGAAATAATAACATCGTAGAAGAAGAAGGTTTCTCCAAAGAAAAATTCAGCAAGAAAGAAGACACATGCTAGTAATCCCCAGTTAGAGGAAACACTCATGGAGGATGATATTAGTTTAGTCTGCAGAGATATGGAGGACACTTTTGAGGACATCTTGCATAGATATGGCGTGAAGAAATAAGAGATATATGGAAGGGTCGAGAAGGAATTAATGGAAGTAAAACAAGCTATTTGGCTTATCCGCGCAGTACCTACTGTGCCCTCCTCATCACAGAATACAGAATTAGGGGATGAACCAACCCAATTGAGAAAACTTGTAGATGAAATAGAAGTTGAATTCATAGAATCTAGGAAGAGAAGGAGAAGGCTACAGAAGCCTTGAAACAAGAGAAGAATGAAGCCTTAGAACAATTATGCGTAGAACGATACTGTGTAACCTCCCATGAAAACAAGAAATAAGAGTTTCAGGTGATGATCTAGGAGGAAAAATCCCAGCTACAGAGAGAAAAGGAGCATTTGCTCACATAATGGGCCACAGTAAAAAAGGTAGTGAGTAAATAATATCACTCTATGTTGGGCTTGGTACAGAAGGAACTTGAGTCAGTCAAGGCTCAAGTGGTGAAGCTCGCTGAGACCATCCACCAGCTTCAAGCGAGGATAATAGATTTGGAGGTCCAAGCAATACCGAGTACTCTACAGGAGGTGTGCAACAAGACGGAGGAGAACACTAAGAATAAACTAGTAAGGATCATATCCCTCACCTCAAAATGAAAAAAATTTGAGCGATAGAAGCACGCAGACATATGAATTCCTCACAGAATATCCAGAGATAAGGAAACTAGAAGCATAGTTACAGGAGGTGAAACAACATGTATTTTTAGTACACACACAGATGAATATACTCACTATCGTAGAAATAATGAAGAGATCTCAGGAACAACACACAGTGCAACAACATATCACTTCCTTTCAAGGCAGGGTAATGGAAGTCGCGCAAAAGATACAACCTATGCAGGATGAAGTCTGTAAGGTGTTTGAAGAAATTGAGGGGAAGGGCTCATAACTGGACCAGGTGGTTGCAATAGTGGAACAATGCCTGGAAGGGGCTATTACAACATAGACGATCCAGGAGATCGTTGAGAAGGATGCTCAGGAAAAGAAGCAAGTCGAGGCAGCTTGAGTTAATCTCAAGGCCTTCGAAGCAGCATTTCCCAAACCTGAGTAACTTGGGATGAGTCACAGGTGAGTGTTGGGGGCCTGTTGGCCCTCGAACAAGTTTTGAGTAAACCTTGGTCAGGTTTGGACCTCTTTTGGATGTCAATGTGATGGTATAGGATGGAGTGACCAGGTGGAGCTAAGATCACGGATCTCACTTGCTTTGCAGGCTATGTGGACCCAGTAAGGGGTCCTCTATGGTTTTTTTAATGGGTTATGGGATGTTAGCCCATGGGGTTTACCCATGATTAGGCCTTATTTTAAGGGATTGTGAAAGTATAAATAAGTAAGAATTTATTGTAGAAGAGTAGTGGAAAAGTAGCTAAGTTAAAGTATTTTGGGTTTCTTTGTTCAACAAAATGTGTGTGTAAGGCTCTTTCTCGACAGAGAAGTTAGCTCTGGGAAGGAGGATCTAGTGCTCAATGCATAGATCTCCTGTCTAGTGAAAATCTTGGCTCTATGGCTTTGTGCACAAGAGAAACTGAATGCAATATATTGAAGAATAATAAAGAAGGCGAAGTGGTTGGTGGATGTAGCCCCACTCTGGGGTGAACCATGTATATCCTGTGTCTTTGGTTTTCTTTGTGCTTTGTTGTTTACGTTATGAATCTTCTCAGTGCCTTTGTTATTATGTATGATATATAGATATGATTTTTCTTAGTGCTTTACTTTTTTTAAGGATGAATAGATGCTAGATCTAAATTATGATGCTAAGTGCTAGGGGTATATTGTCATTTGTTACTGCGCCGATCTATATTTGGGTATGTTCTGTGATGATAATAAGACTAATGAACTAATGTGTGTTGTTCCTAAGTGTTAATAGAGTACTCTGTGAGGTGTCATTATCACAAATCTGTGTCCCAGATTGGTTACAGACACTTGCGTCCTATAACCCCCCCTGCTTCTACCTCGGGTGAGACCTCACCTACTTCGCAGGTATTTCCAAAAGGGCTGGTAGTCAGGGTTTTGTTGGTGCAGTGTTAATCTTTGAACCCTGGGTATGCCCTTCTGCCAACACTTATATCTTATTATAGTTTCCTCCAATGTCATGGGATAATCATACTATATCTTATCACTGAAAATTGAGGGCATCCCACTCAAGTACCTTTCAATCTTGACTTGTTCATTTTGATGAAGTCAACATATTTAATAAACTCTATGAACCTCCTTTCATACTCATCCATGGTCATACTCCCAAGCTTGAGTTCGAATAACTTCTTCATATTTTGATAATAATAATGCTTGATTAAGTACTTCTTTTGAAAATACCTTTTGATCTCCCTCCAATTAATCTTCTTCTCATCAATGTGTTGTACTTGTACAAATTAGTCCCACCACATTGATGCTTTTCCCTTGAGCTAATAGATGAAAATGATTCCTTCTTATTGTGAGGAATAATTTTCCAATTGAAAGTACTTCCTCATTCCCAACATCCAAGTCTTTGCATCGTCGTATTTTTTGTGCTCACCATCAAAGGTAGGAGGCTTGATATTATTCATTTCTCCTTGTAGTTCATTTACCCCTAACCTCCTCTTATGTCTTCTAGAAAGAGGTAATATTGGACTATTGTGTTCTCTTCTAACGTAGTGTCTTGGTGAGTGAAGATGGTGTCTACCAACACCTTCATATTCTCCTCTTCTGGAATGAGATTTGTGACTCCTTGACTTGCTTGATTATGTCTCCTTATACATTTTCTTCTCTATTATGTCCAATCTCTGCAAAAACTAGATGTTGAAGACATATTGTTTCTCCTTGGATTTCATAAGCCTCTCATTATCGTATTTATAACTTTGAACATCTCTTTGTAGAATCTTTATGGTATCCACCATTTTCATTCTCTCCTCCTTTCCTTCTCTATTCCAATTAGATTTTGTCCTTTCATTACCCATGCTAACACCAAACCCTCTAAATTGATATGTGTGGTTGTAGGTTCTCTATGCATCTTCCATGCCTATGGACTCTTTGCTAATTTTTTGCTTATCTATATGTCCTTAACTCTGCAAAATGTGTAGGTAATAGGATTTTTTAGACTAAGTAATGTTAATAAATTTATAAAAACTATTCACAATTATGTTCCATAAGTGCATCAAAATCCTTTCTCTTGATTCCTTCTTAATTTAACTTCTCAATTTAAATTCATGGGAAATATATGGAATCCTTTGTCCAATAAATTTCCAACGACTGATTTATTTCTTGATTCTGAGTCTTGAGAAGAAAGTTATGGTTATTTGAATATTATCCATTTATTCCTTCAACATATACTTCAACCAGGTGCAATTTTTATCTATGACTACACATATTTTCATGTGTTCCCTTCAATTTTTGATAGGATATCAATTGGGTTCCCTCCTGATCATATTTTGGACAATATTTCCAAGTCTCGCTTTAATCTGAGCTCCAGACTACTATATACAACATGCCGAAGTTTTAGGCCACTTATCCTTTTAGTCTTGAATGGTATAGGTGCCTTCTATGTCCTCTTTTGAATTTTTAGGTGTCTAGCATATTATCTTATCTCCATGGATGTCTTATATGTATCAATATATTTCCATACACTAATCGTATGCCCCAATATGATTCTAGAGCAGGAATTTGTAACATACCCAACCCCCTAAGTACCTTTTTAAGGGACGGGGTATTAAAATTTAACTTTCCTTAACCATATAAAAACTCCTTCTTAAGGACACCATTGCCTTCTTTGGATCAAGAGATTTCCAACGAATATTAGCATGCCCATATATGATCTCTATATTGAATGTTATGTCCCTCAAAAGTTTCATTTCTTTATTGGCCAATATCCATCTCACTGCCACATGGAATCCATATGGCACCTTGTCACTGGTGCCATTTGACACGGAATTGATGAGGAATATACCATGTGGCTCCTTGAGCCCTTTTGGAGCCCCTCCTTTAGACTCTTTCACTCATAGAATACTCTAACATTCTATCCCCAATAACATCCATTAACAGAACCAATGACTATCGCTTCATCACATACATCCCCAATTTACAACTCAGATTTGATCTTATCCCCTTCCTGATCGATGATCCTTATTCGTTCTCAAATTCTACCCATTGAAGATTACTCATTCTAGATTACTCTATCTGGCCCACTCCAATGACATCTCCCCCAACCCCGCTAATGGTCCTTGGAGTCAGACATGAAACAAATCTAATTTCACCAAGGTTTCTAACTTCTCGTAGATTAATGCCCATTTCAATAATCTTTTTCTCCTTGTCCCCATGGAGTCTGATGGAGATCAAAAATTGATATTTACTCTCTCCCATTCAAAAATTGACAATTATCATTCATTATCAAACTTTACAAATTCTCAAGAGTTAAATGTTCAAAGGTACTCGCCATCGAGATGGACCATACCAAATCCAACAGTCATAATCTATCAGGTTTACCTTCTATAGATCTGCAACCCTTATTCTTTTTCATATTATTTACCTACTCAACGGTTAATTCCTATCTCCCTTGATAGGATACGGTATAGGTGGTACTACCACATCCTTCCACCTATAAGGACATGTGGCATGAGGATTCACATTGAACACCATCTCAAAGTCATGAATTACCCTTACACGTGGCACATCAACCCTATAACATGAAGATCCATCCCTGACTAGGCACGTGGACTGACCTGGCCATCCACGTCACTACATAAAACTAGGGCTTACCTAACCCGATGCTTCCTCATGTCCTCTTCATTTGTGTGATCAGGTGGAATCCCTCGAAAAATCAACGATCATCCTCACATCATGTCCATTCATCGATCAACAATTCATATCAATCCTCAAAATTATCCCCTTAGAGCATACTTGTTCTGGTAGATCAAACCCCTCCGATCAATGGTATATATTTAAGGAATCGACCCAAATTCCTTTTATCCCAACCAGACCTAATTTAATCTCATCATGCAATAAACTGTTGACATGCATTCTATCAGAGGGAACTTTAAATGCCACATGTCGTGACATGTGGCCCTTCCACCACAAACCACATGATGTGACACATGGTATACATCACTCAACACAGAGTTCTATCTCAATACCATGAGTCAACTTGACATGTGGCACAATGTCTGCTAAACACGTGGAACCCTCCATGTCACCTTCCTGAGTTATTTGGTAAGAGATCCATAGTTTAGATCACCTCTTGGAGGTTCCTCTAATCATGAAAGATCAATGACCTAGATTGCCTCTCAGAGTTCCTCCATCGAAGTCCTTTAGCACCCCCAGATGAAAATGTTATGACAATGACATTTCAACTGACGATGGATATTTTTCCATCCTATATCTGATGGCTAGGATCAAGGAACCTATTCTAAGGTTATTACTGATAGGGACTCTGATACAGGAGCATCAACATCAACATTCAAATAATACATATGAAGGACATCTCAGCATCCAATGCACGTTTTTCAAATTGGTTTTGATCCCAAGGAGGGCACATCAGCTTAAATTTTTGAAAGCATTTTTATTAAAGACCTTTTTAAATGTTTTGAGGCTAAAATCATTGTAAACAATCCAGGATATTGTATTTTCTTTAATGCAAGATATTATTGTACAGATACTAAGCATCAACTCATATCCAAGCATAATTTCCATTTATTGTAATAATTCTAAGTAGGAGAATCTCTTAATCATGATAGGATATCATTTGGGTAGTTTGGAGGGAAGGCTCAAGAAGCCCCTCATGTATAAATATATGTAATCTATGCCCAAATGAGACTGTTGAATCTTATTGTTAAGGTTGTTGAAAGTCAATGTAGAAAATTGTTGAAGTTTACTTCTTGTTGTTGAGAGTTGTGGAGAAGAAGCTGAGAGATTTATGAATTCATGTACATATTTTTCTGAATGAATATAACCAAAGAGTTTTGATTCCAAATGTATGGTGTTGTTTGTATTTGAGTTCATTGAGTGCATGTTATGCTTTTTGTTTTCTATGTTTTATATTATTGAGTGTGCATTTCATGATTAAGTGTGTGAACCTTTGATGACCCATAAGTTTCAATTGTTTCTCTTCTGAAATTTTGCTGCAAGAAGTGCATAGTGCCTGCAAGGAAGGCGAAGGAAGAGTCATGTCTGACTCAGAATCTCAGAAGAGATAGCGTGAATCTTTGGAAAAACAAGTGAAAGAAGGGCATAGATACTCAACTGAGTATAGAAGTTGAAGAAGACCTATGCAAGGTGTGCATTGGGATGACACTTAGTCAAAGTGTTGACGAGTCTCAAGGAGGATGAATGCAAGGAGTGTGTAGATATATTTTCAAAAAAAAGCTCTAATCCCGAAGCCTTTCATAAGTTATGAGGATGCAAGGAGTTCATTAGAGGTCTGATGCACCTCAAGGAACAAGCTCAAAAGAGGCAGCAACCAAAATCCCTTGAATGGAGGAGTTATTGTGTTTTGAAGGTTGGTCTAATGAGATCTAGTTAGGGAAGGTCAGGATCTCTTGTGACCATCAAATATGGAGAACTAGCGTGAGGTTTGGACTTCATGAGTTGGAAGAATTTTGTGTGTTGGGTGCAAAGGAGACAAAACTCCCGAAGTTCTGAAATCTGAAATCGATCTGGACCATTGACCAGAAGAAGACACATGTTTGCATATAAGGAGGGATCTGAAATTCCAGCTATTCGAAGGAACTAGGGTGTGGTCATAAAAATTCACAAGATTCCTGAAATCCTGAATCACTAAGGAATTCCTAACCATTGATAGACGAGGGACATGTGGCACTAGATCTAGTAGTTTGGAGGCTTGACACTCACGAAGGATCAAGGTAAAAATTGTTTGGAGTCGATAACTCCCAAAGGTCATAGTTAATATCAATCTTTGGTCAGAGAGGGACGCATGGAGAGAAGATATGACCTCGGCTAGTTTGGAGTTCAGAATTTGTAAGGGGTTGTGATGTGAAGACACCCAAAGTCCCAAAGCCCAGAATAGATATGAGTCATCCATCCACCAAAATGCATGGACTATCGATTGTGAACCTTCATGAGTTCTCCTATTCAGAACTCTAGGGGATTTGAGGTGTGGTCCTTTGAAAATATCTAAATCCTGAAGTTGTGGAGTCGATGGGAGTCATCGATCTGAGGAAAGAAATAGAATTTCTGATCTGTTGATTCAAAGTTCATCACTCCAGGAGTATAGTGTGTTGGAGTGGGCAAAACCTCTAAAGCCTAGAATTTTGAAGTTCTCTCCAATTGTAATATCACGATGAGCATTGTGGACTATTGATCCCATCTGTTGGTTGGTGATACATGAATTTGACATTCAGGAGGAACGTCGTGTGTTTTTTTTGGAGCTCCAAAATCCCGGGGCTCCAAAGTCCCAAATTTTGGGAAAAATGGAAGTTTGGCCAATGGGTTTTCTCCCAGAGTCACATGGAGGATTTTTTTGATGAATCAGGACCCTCACAACTTTGAATTTTTGCACGGGTAAATGGAAGAGGTGTTGTGAAGAAGATTTTTGAGGGCTCAACAAGGGCTCAAGAGTTGATTCAGCTCCTAAATTCAAATGATCCTAGACCGATAGGTCACCCAGGCCCCAAGGTGTGGTGGGGGTCTGCATCAAGTGGTATCAGAGCCTGAATTAAGCTCTCTTTGAAATAAAACTTAGAACCATGACGACGATAATACGCAAAGTTAAACCTATAGAAACTCCATCAATGGAAGAAGAGATAAGATGACTTTGTGTGATATTGGATGACATGGAGACAACGCAGAGAAGAGAACCTGATGTTGTTGACATCAACAAGGATAAGAGTGAAAATGTTGAAGCAGATGAAGATACAAGAGAATAAGTTGTAGAAGAGCGACTATTGAGAGTTGTTGTTAAAATGGGATCCAGAGAAAATATGGAAGTCCCAATGTATGAAGGAAATTTATATGTTGAAGATATGCTTGACTAGATAAGTCCTTTAGACAATTACTTTGATTATGAGGACATTGATGACGAAAAGAAGGTGAAGCATGTTGTGACCAGATTGAAGGGACATGCAACATTATGGTGGGACCAATTGCAAGATGACAAAAGATGCAAAGGTAAGTCGAAAATTAAGAGTTGGGATATAATGGTGTCTAAGTTGAAAGATAAATTCATACCCAAGGACTATCAGGTCAATCTGTTCAGGAAGTTGTAGAACCTAAGACATAAAGGGTTTTCGGTGAAAGAGTACACCGAGGAGTTTTACAAGATAAATATAAGAGCAAGACATATAGAAAATAATGAAGAAAAAGTCACCAAGTATATCAATGGCCTGAGATATGAGATTCAAGATTAAATCAACATGATGATAATGAAGACTGTGGAGGATGATTAGCAAGTATCCCTGAAGGAAGAGGAAAAGTTGGCAAGAAAACAAAGTCAGAGAAATAGAGGAAAGATTCAAAACAGAGGTAGAGGAATTGTTTGAGNTAGAAGTTGAAGAAGACCTATGCAAGGTGTGCATTGGGATGACACTTAGTCAAAGTGTTGACGAGTCTCAAGGAGGATGAATGCAAGGAGTGTGTAGATATATTTTCAAAAAAAATCTCTAATCCTGAAGCCTTTCATAAGTTATGAGGATGCAAGGAGTGCATTAGAGGTCTGATGCACCTCAAGGAACAAGCTCAAAAGAGGCAGAAACCAAAATCCCTTGAATGGAGGAGTTATTGTGTTTTGAAGGTTGGTCTAATGAGATCTATTTAGGGAAGGTCAGGATCTATTGTGACCGTCAAATATGGAGAAGTAGCATGAGGTTTGGACTTCATGAGTTGGAAGAATTTTGTGTGTTGGGTGCAAAGGAGACAAAACTCCCGAAGTTCTGAAATCCGAAATCGATCTGGACCATTGACCAGAAGAAGACACATGTTTGCATATAAGGAGGGATCTGAAATTCCAGTTATTCGAAGGAACTAGGGTGTGGTCATAAAAATTCACAAGATTCCCGAAATCCTGAATCACTAAGAAATTCCTAACCATTGATAGACGAGGGACATGTGGCACTAGATCTAGTAGTTTGGAGGCTTGACACTCACGAAGGATCAAGGTAAAAATTGTTTGGAGTCAATAACTCCCAAAGGTCATAGTTAATATCAATCTTTGGTCAGAGAGGGACGCATGGAGAGAAGATATGACCTCCGCTAGTTTGGAGTTCAGAATTTGTAAGGGGTTGTGATGTGAAGACACCCAAAGTCCCAAAGCCCAGAATAGATCTGAGTCATCCATCCACCAAAATGCATGGACCATCGATTGTGAACCTTCATGAGTTCTCCTATTCAGAACTCTAGGGGATTTGAGGTGTGGTCCTTTGAAAATATCTAAATCCTGAAGTTGTGGAGTTGATGGGAGTCGTCGATCTGAGGAACGAAATAGAATTTCTGATCTGTTGGTTCAAAGTTCATCACTCCAGGAGTATAGTGTGTTGGAGTGGGGAAAACCTCTAAAGCCTAGAATTTTGAAGTTCTCTCCAATTGTAATATCACGATGAGCATTGTGGACTATTGATCCCATCTGTTGGTTGGTGATACATGAATTCGACATTCAGGAGGAACTTCGTGTGTTTTTTTTGGAGCTCCAAAATCCCGGGGCTCCAAAGTCCCAAATTTTGGGAAAAATGGAAGTTTGGCCAATGGGTTTTCTCCCAGAGTCACATGGAGGATTTTTTTGATGAATCAGGACCCTCACAACTTTGAATTTTTGCACGGGTAAATGGAAGAGGTGTTGTGAAGAAGATTTTTGAGGGCTCAGCAAGGGTTCAAGAGTTGATTCAGCTCCTAAATTCAAATGATCCTAGACCGGGAGGTCACCCAGGCCCCAAGGTGTGGTGGGGGTCTGCATCAAGTGGTATCAGAGCCTGAATTAAGCTCTCTGTGAAATAAAACTTAGAACCATGACGACGAGAATATGCAAAGTTAAACCTGTAGAAACTCCATCAATGGAAGAAGAGATAAGATGACTTTGTGTGATATTGGATGACATGGAGACAACGCAGAGAAGAGAACCTGATTTTGTTGACATCAACAAGGATAAGAGTGAAAATGTTGAAGCAGATGAAGATACAAGAGAATAAGCTGTAGAAGAGCGACTATTGAGAGTTGTTGTTAAAATGGGATCCAGAGAAAAAATTGAAGTCCCAATGTATGAAGGAAATTTATATGTTGAAGATCTACTTGACTAGATAAGTCCTTTAGACAATTACTTTGATTATGAGGACATTGATGACGAAAAGAAGGTGAAGCGTGTTGTGACCAGATTGAAGGGACATGCAACATTATGGTGGGACCAATTGCAAGATGACAAAAGATGCAAAGGTAAGTTGAAAATTAAGAGTTGGGATATAATGGTGGCTAAGTTGAAAGATAAATTCATACCCAAGGACTATCAGGTCAATCTATTTAGGAAGTTGTAGAACCTAAGACATAAAGGGTTTTCGGTGAAAGAGTACACTGAGGAGTTTTACAAGATAAATATAAGAGCAGGACATATAGAAAATAATGAAGAAAAAGTCACCAACTATATCAATGGCCTGAGATATGAGATTCAGGATTAAATCAACATGATGATAATGAAGACTGTGGAGGATGATTATCAAGTAGCCCTGAAGGAAGAGGAAAAGTTGGCAAGAAAACAAAGTCAGAGAAATATAGGAAAGATTCAAAACAGAGGTAGAGGAATTGTTTGAGAGAAGTTCTAGAAGCCAAAAGCAGAAGCTAGGAAGTATCACAGCCACACAAAAAGAGGAGTAAGTTCTACAGGAGGACACTATGGTGGAAGAAAATATTTTCCTAGAGGAAGAGGAAGAGGTATAGGAGGAGAAGTGAAGTGCTATGCCTGTGGAAAGACATGGCATATGTCTTGGGAATTTCCCAAGAAGAAGAAAGAAGGAGGCAAAGAAGATCACATTTCTGAATCACACAAGAGGAATGTGGAGGCAAAAGTAGTAGAATAAGGAAGATCCCTCATGACGAGGAAAGTTCTCATAAAATCAAAGAAAGAAGCAAGAGAACTTGTTCAAAGAAACAATCTGTTTAGAACTTCTTGCAAGACTAGAGATAGGGTATGCAAAGTAATCATAGATAGTGGGATTACTGATAATATGGTATCCACAGAGATGGTAGACAAATTGAAGCTAGAGACAATTTCACATCCAAATCCATATAAATTATCATGGTTGCAGAAAGGAAACCAAGTCATGGTAAGTAGACAATGCAAAGTTGAATTTAAAATAGGAGGTTATAAAGATGAAATTCTATGTGATGTCATACCTATGGACATTTGTCATGTTCTCTTGGGAAGAAAATCTTGAAAGAACTCATGAGTGGGAAGGAACTCTTGAAATAAGTCAAGAAAGAAAAATAAATATAGTTTTATATTGTGAGAAATCCAAGATTCATCCTTACAAACACTTCCATTAATGATTTACCTATGGGGGTTCATGATATGTTGGATGAGTTTGATGATATTGTGGTGGTCGATTTACCTCACTCTTTATTGCCCGTAAGGAGTATCGGTCATCATATCAACCTCAATCCAAGAGAATTTTTTCCAAATAAAGAAACATATAGGTTGACACCTCAAGAGAATGAAGAGGTCAAGAATCAAGTGCAAAAGTTGTTGTATAAAGGTTTGATTAGGGAGAATTTGAGACCATTCTCAATACCAACTGTGTTGAGTCCAAAGAAAGATGGAGGATGAAGAATGTGAAAATATTAAAGAGACATCAACAAGATAACCATTAGCTATAGTTTCCATTTACCTAGAATGGATGATTTGATGGATTTATTGAGTGGAGAAAATTATTTTTTGTAACACCTTGTTTCCCTCAGCCTGTAAATGTAACTATATGGGCTGAGGAACTATGGAAAACTTAAAAGTGTGAATGTTTGATTTGATGGACCTTATGTAGAAGGTCGATGAATGTAAATTTTGATTATTTTTAATAGAAAATGGTTACGTGTTGAATGAATGATGAAAGAGGGCATATGCTAAGAGAGAGACCACAAAATGTTGTGAAAGGTGGTGGAGGGGACCAAGAATGGTTACGTTAACCTCTACTGAACCATTACCATGATGGAATTAATTTGCTCAGATCATAACAACCCTCTGACCAAGAATGCATTCCCGTCAGGCTGGTAGGTGGGAAGGCCTCCTCGAGAGTTAATGAGGGATGGGGAAGACTGCCCATTGGTAAGGATTTTAGACCTGAACATGGACTGGGAAATTTGATCCACACAAAATCTTGTTGAGGGAGGCAAGAAAGGAAGTGCGGTGGACAGAGGGAGACCTGTGAAGAAAAAATGCAAAGACAAGAGATGAAACTCTCGAGATCTAGGAAGGACTGAAGGAGGATTAGTGAGTTCTGATCACAGAAATTAGAGATTGAACTAGGAGAATGAGAGTAACCTCCGTCCTTATATATTTTTTGTATTGGGAGAAGGAGAGTAACCTTCGTCCCTAACTTTCGTTGAGCTGGAGGTAAGAGATTGAATCTCAAAGCATATTGGCTTAAGCTCGGGAGTGGCTAGTGATAAATCCATTGGGAGTGACTGAGCCTATGGTTGGGTGGAAAAAATCACCCCTTTCAACAATTGCATTACACTCTATGGTTCTGATAAGTTTTTTCTTGCCTTATGTTTTGAATTGTAAATAATGGATGCATGTGAGTATTTACATGTCTATAAAGGTTTCCTTATCTGTATTAAATGATTAAGTTATGAGTATGCATTCATTTCCTTGATAACCTATAATTCTGCTTGGATTTCCATACGCCCCAGTTTAATCACTCGAAGGCGCTTTCCCCAAGAATTTACATCGTCGTTCTAGAGTCGAAACAAGCCTCTAGACATATTTACCGATTTGGTAACCTCACAAGTTACCTTGCCTTGATTCATAGCTTAAAGCTTTGTGAGTCAGGAAGGTGTTCCCTTAAGACCAATAGTCTTGGAGACTCTAAAATTGCGCTTATTTCGATAACCAAAAACTGACTAAGAGTGGGAATCATAGCCCCATAGTTTTATGAATATCCACGTGCCCTAGGTCTAGTAAATTTGGAGCTCGAGGCTCCAAGATGTCAAGTTGTATGAAGGTCAGGTTAAACCCCACAATTTTTATGCATCGTCGATCTATGAACGGAGATTGAGGGTGGAGAATCACTATGGAGCATGAAGGTGAAAATAGCGGACATGCTAGTTAGTGGCCCGAAATTCACCCTTTTCATTGATATTGATGGGTTGGAGGATCAACGATCCCGGTTAGACTATAATCAAGCGAGCACTTTCCAAATTGCGGAGGTCGAACTCCCTGGTAAAGAACCTGTACGTTGGGACCCACAATTCCTATGAGTCGTTGATCGTCGTTGACCTTCGATATGAGTTTGAAACGATCCCCAAAATGCAAGGAGCATGTGGGATGGAGAAAACCTTCAAAGTGATCAAGCTCATAAGAGATAGTGCTTTCAGGAGCGTAGACAAAATCTAGGAGACAGGCCCGTAGGAGGAGAAAAGGTTGAATCCTTTAAGAAATTAGATAACCTTCTAATTCAGAGTAAGTCACAANTTCAACAATTGCATTACACTCTATGGTTCTGATAAGTTTTTTCTTGCCTTATGTTTTGAATTGTAAATAATGGATGCATGTGAGTATTTACATGTCTATAAAGGTTTCCTTATCTATATTAAATGATTAAGTTATGAGTATGCATTCGTTTCCTTGAGAACCTATAATTCTGCTTGGATTTCCATACGCCCCAGTTTAATCACTCGAAGGCGCTTTCCCCAAGAATTTACATCGTCATTCCAGAGTCGAAACAAGCCTCTAGACATATTTACCGATTTGGTAACCTCACAAGTTACCTTGCCTTGATTCATATCTTAAAGCTCTGTGAGTCAGGAAGGTGTTCCCTTAAGACCAATAGTCTTGGAGACTCTAAAATTGCACTTATTTCCATAACCAAAAACCGACTAAGAGTGGGAATCATAGCCCCATAGTTTTATGAATATCCACGTGCCCTAGGTCTAGTAACTTTGGAGCTCGAGGCTCCAATATGTCAAGTTGTATGAAGGTCAGGTTAAACCCCACAATTTTTATGCATCGTCGATCTATGAACGGAGATCGAGGGTGGAGAATCACTATGGAGCATGAAGGTGAAAATAGCGGACATGCTATTTAGTGGCCCAAAATTCACCCTTTTCATTGATATTGACGGGTTGGAGGATCAACGATCCTGTTTAGACTATAATCAAGCGAGCACTTTCCAAATTGCGGAGGTCGAACTCCCTGGTAAAGAACCTGTACGTTGGAACCCCACAATTCCTATGAGTCGTCGATCGTCGTTGACCTTCGATATGACTTTGAAACAATCCCCAAAATGCAAGGAGCCTGTGGGATGGAGAAAACATTCAAAGTGATCAAGCTCATAAGAGATAGTGCTTTCAGGAGCGTAGACAAAATCTAGGAGACAGGCCCGTAGGAGGAGAAAAGGTTGAATCCCTTAAGAAATTAGATAACCTTCTAATTCAGAGTAAGTCACAATCCTAGGAGGAGGAGCGACAATGGTCATTGGATCACATCGTAGAGGTTCGAAAATCATTTGATCTATACAAGGTACACAAACCTTAGTACCTTGCACATGCAAGAGAAGAGGACTTACCAAAGTTCCAAAGTCCCGAAGTAGTTTGGGACTGTCCATCGTCAAGAGGGACACGTGGCGATGGATTGTGGACTCCGGAGAAATCTATTTGAGGGTTTTTTGGTTAAAAGTTGAAATTTTTGAACCCAAAGACCCGAAGTGAATTTGGACTGCCCAATCCAAAGGGACACATGGTGACAGATCATGGACGTCAGAGGAATCTGTTCGAGAGGAGGCAAGTTTGAAACTTGAGATTCCCAAAGCACGAAAAGACAAAGGGTTGGAGAAAATATGGACTATTGGATCCAAGCAGACAAGTGTCAACAGGTCATAAGATCCAAAGGACGACGAAGGTTGAAGTGTTGAAACACCCAAAGCCCGAAGAGTCGAAGAGCCATGAGTCGTTGATTAGCATGGGGACACTTGTCAATAGATCAAGAGCTCTGGGAAGATTGTAGTGGCATTTCATTTTGAGAATTGAGATTTCTGAAACTGGAAGGCCTGAAGACCTGAACACCCGAAGTGAACCTGGACCGACAGATCTAAGGGAGACATGGTGTGAATCCCTAAACTTCGGGTAAAGTCCCGAAGTGAATTCATATCTGTTGGATTCAGAGGACACATGGTGAAAATCTTAGAGCTTCGAGTGAAGACCCAAAGTAATCCTCAATCATTAGATTAGGAGGATATGAGTTGCATGAATTTTAAAATATCGAGGGTGGGTAATAATTCAAACTGTGGTTTCATCAGAAGGACACATGGAGACTTGAGGAGGATTGCGAGCCCAAAAGTAGTTTTACCCCAAACCACTTGTGGTCGTGCCCGCAATCGCATGGTCATCATCAAGGTCACATCTGAGGAGAGAGCAAGAGAAAAAGGGCTAGGGCCAACTCCGATCCTTTGCTGAAGCGTGAAGGAGAAGGTCGCGGGTAGCATAAGACCTGAAATAGAGGCCAAAAGAGTTTGTTTCTGATTTAGAGGTGAGACTATCATGGTCTCAAAGTCGTGTTTGACTTAGACTCAAAGAATCTTGACCGGAGGCTCAGGCTGAGTCCTAGAATTTACAAATTAGAACCCATAGAGAGTAAGAGGATTTGTTCCTGTAAGGACGATGACTATTAATCTTCTCTTATTTTTCTTTGCCCCATCGTGGGTGTGTTACAAATTGGTATCAGAGCATGGTTACAATACTTCGCCTACTTGGGCTCATGGATGAGTTGCTTAAAAACTCTATTTGGAGTACTTTTAAAATAATGACACTATAACTTACCTCTTTTTTAGAAATTCTGATTAAAAATTCTATTAAAGAAAAGAATGAAACTTTCTACTGTGTCTATGCATTTAAGAAATTGAACCATGTATTGTTCATGAACTAATAAACTGTTAGCTAACAATAATTTTTTTTGTCAACACTCGAGCAGTCAGTAAATCACGAGAAAACTCCAAGACTAAATGATGGAGATGTGTCATGAAGTGGGGGATGGCTCCCACAATAGAGATGAAGAATATGACGAAAGGAGGGTGGTGGAAACCCCTCCAGATCTGGTTGAAACTGTAAGGAGCCTCAGGGCTGAATTACATAGTTGCAAGGTTGACAACGAGAGATTGATAAAGGAGAAATAAAAATAAACATAAATTAACACGGTCTTGCTGCATAACTTATCCCACATATAGAGGCAACTACAACATGAACCTGAAACCATTCATGTGGACTGACAACATAAGAAGAGAAGTCAAAGTCCACCTGAGATATGAAAACATGACTGCTTAAGTGACCACACTAGGAAAAGTACCTCAAAGAAGGCTTAGCTTGGAGGTAGGGGACACTCATTGGTGGAGTCCTCTAGAAAGGAAGTTGGAAACTCCAAATTATCTTCTAGTAGTAGAGCCAACTCACATTCTCGAAGGAAATGAAAGAAGAGGAAGCGTTCCAAAAATCATGATCCCAAATAATTCAAGAAAGCCAAACCACCCTCTTTCGATGGAGAGATTAAGAAGGGAGAAGAGGCTGAAGCCTAGCTTATTTGTTTAAAGAAATACTTCAGATTCCACGACTACTCTGAAAACTTGAAGGCTCGAATAGCCATATTCAACCTAAATGGGAAGGCTTCCATTTGGTGGGAAGAACTTAGGAATGTGAAAGGAGTCCATGAGAAGGACTTGTCATGGAAACAGTTCAAGAAATACTTCAGGAAGCAATATATGTTAGAGAAATAAATGGATGGGAATACTAAGGAGTTCTATGAAATCAGGCTGGGGCAACTCACCAAGATGAATTTGTCAATAAATTCCTTGAAATACTGAGGTATGTACCCTACATAAAAGATGAAAAAGTAAAAATGCAGCGGTTCATTAGTGGGTTACCTCAGAACTACCGAGATAGGATTGAGTTTGACAAACCAAATACCTTAGAAGAAACTATTTGGAATGCAAGGTATTGTTATGAACAGTTTGGGAGTAAGATAAGACCTCGCAAGGACTGAAATACTAGGAGTAGTTCAGGATTACATAAGAAAGGGTTTAAATCCTCAAGATTCATGAAATATGGAAAATATTCTAGAAGGAGCCTTCCTACTAGAATTGTATATCAACAAAATTTCCCCTTTCAAAGTGGAAATAAACCTTTTAATATAGCCCCAGGAAAGACTGATAACCTAAAGAAGGAACCCTTAAAATGTTGGGGTTGTGGAGAGGATCATAAATTTAGGGACTGTCCACACAGACAACAGAATAGTAAGAGGTTCTACAATATCCAAGAAACTACCATCATCAATGATGTGGCTAGGAGCATGTCGTGAATCTATGCAGCCTTGGACAATAATCAAGCCGAACACCAAGCTGTAGTAGTGGAGCTAGAAGGTATGATCACCAACCATCTAGTTTCTATTTTAATTGAACCAGGTTATAATTTGAGTTATGTGGCCCCTCAGACTGTTGATAAGTGTAAAATTCAACCAATTAGACATGTTAAGTTGTGGTTGGTGCAATTATCCAGTTAGACCAAAATAAAAGTGACAGAGGTCATACCAGCCTGTCAATTCATCATGGGTGGATTTCCAACCCAAGCGACCCTTAACGTACTTCCCCTGGGATCTTATGACTTGTTGATTGGTATGGATTGGTTGGCTTCTTACAAAACTAAATTGGTCTGTAATCATTAAAATTTAGAATGTGTAAATGAAGAAGGAAGAAAGATGACCCTCCAAGGGATTCAAAATCCCGTTTCAGTGACACAAATATCAACCCTTCAAATGAAAAAGTATTGCAGAAAGGGGTGTTCCTTATATGCCATACAGGTAACTGAATCTATTGAGGATGACAAACCAAACCTAGAGTACCACCCCATATTAAGATAATGCAAGGACATATTCCTGGAAGAAGTACCACGTCTACCTCCGAGAAGGGATATTGACTTCTCGATAGAACTTACACTAAGAGAAGTACCAACATATAGAACGCCATACAGAATGAGCATGCCAAAGATGGTTGAGATCAAGCTACAACTAAAGGATATGATGGACAAAGGATACATCCAACCCAGTGTATCTCCTTGGGGAGTGCCTATCCTGTTTGTGAAAAATAAAGATGGCACACTCTGACTGTGCATAGATTATAGACAACTCAATAAGGAAACCATAAAGAACAAGTACCCCTTACCAAGAATCGATGACCTGTTTGACCAATTGGGAGGTGCATCCATCTTCTCAAAAATCAACCTAAGTTCTGGCTACCATCAAGTCCAGATTAAGGATGAAGACATCCACAAAACAACCTTCGGGACAAGGCATGGTCACTATGAATTCGTGGTGGTGTCGTTTGGGTTAACCAAATCCCCCGCTAATTTTATGTGCTTGATGAATAATGTACTCAACAAATTTCTGGAAAAATTTGTATTGGTTTTCATTTATTATATCATACTCTACTCCAAGAACAGGGAGGATCATGAAGAAAATATTAGACTCGTACTTCAAGTGCTAAGAGAGCTTCAACTCTACACTAATTTTAGCAAGTGCGACTTCTTTCAGAAGCAAGTCCATTACCTATGCCATGCCATTTCTAAGGAAGTATTGGTAGTAGACCCCAACAAGATCAGATCTATTATGGAATGGCTTACCCTGAAGGATGTATCCAATATTACATCCTTCACGGGATTAGCGGGATACTATAGAAGATTCATAAAAGGGTTTTCCAAGATTGGTTGTCTAATCACTGCCCTTCATAAGAAGGGGATTAAATTCATTTGAACATCGAATTTTGAAGAAAGATTTCAGGAACTGAAATACCTCCTGGCCCATGCACCCATGCTAAAGATTGCAGACCCGGATAATGATTTCCTTGTATGTACATATGCCTTAAAGGAAGGACTCACAATAGTCCTTATGAAAGAGGGAGGTGTAATTTGCTACACGATCAGGAAATTAAAAGAGCATGAGATCAATTATGTGACCCATGACCTAGAATTGGTTGCCATATTACATGCTTTAAAAATGTGCAGGCACTACCTCCTGAGTAGAATATTTGTTCTTATGACAGATCATTGTGGATTGAGACACTTGTTTGATCAACCAAACTCAATGTCAGGCAAGCTAGGTGGATGTCTCTCCTAAGTAAATTCGATTTCGAAATCAAACACATAAAAGGAAAGGAAAATAGGGTGGTCGATGCCCTTAGAAGGAGTATAAAAATGATTCATCTAGCAGTAGTAAGCGCCTCTGAAATAGACATCAGGGAAATAGTCAGAAATGCACAAGAGACA
>JZKD02S1807627.1:78772-91416 GCA_000966675.3 Picea glauca | reverse complement strand
CCTCTATCTCTCCCCCTCCCTCCCACTATGTCTTCCCTCTTTCTCTCCTACATATATCATCTCTTTCTCTCTCTCCTTGTTTTTAGTCTCACTCTCACTTCTTGATCCAAATTTGGATCCAGGAGCTTGATGGGGCTCAAAAAGGCCTAAAAATAAAATTTCTCGAAATATCTTTAAAAAGGACATGTGCATAGGCCTCGTCGATACGAACACAATGCAACTTGAACGAGCTCAAACGGACATCGTAAACTCAAGTTATGGTGATATGTTCATTTTACCAAACAGGCAAAAAATGATGATTGTACAGTTCATATAGTCCATACACTGCCACGTGGAAGTTGACTATACAGGTCATACGATCGTACAGCTAACGTGGCAAGGCATAGTCAGTGTTGACATGGAATTTTCTGGAGGTGACACATGGCAAGGTGACTAGGCATACGGACGTTGACATGGACAGGTACAGGAGACCAATTCGGGAGTGACACATGTCACCCTTGCAGTGGTGACACGTGGCACGTTCGTACGTATGATGTGGCAGGTCCATACAATCTGTATGGATGAAGTTGTAGACACGTGGCAGGTACAGTGGTTGACAACTCAGTAGACAGGTGGTCCAATGGACGAATGAAAGGTGGCATCAGATTAGGCGAATGGTGAGGTGCCACATGGCATAGACATGGGCTTCCACGTAGCACCCATTGGTTGGCTTAAAGTTCATTTGCAAAAAAAATTGTTGGGGCTCAATGAGTTTCGAACATGAGACCTCTCCACTTAGTGAAAGACTTGGCGAGGTCAGGCTAGCCAGCCTGCCCATGGGTAGTGCTTATTAACAAAGGCACATAATTTATATTTAAGTTGGTTAATGTGTAATGCCCAGATGGAAAAGGGCTAGGGCCTAGCCCCAACCCTCAGCGTAAAAATATTTACCACAGGACCATACATATGTGACCTGACCCTTATATATTGGCGCACAGGATTTCTAAGCCTCCAGCCTGGTCGCAATTTATGGCATATGCCCGTGGTAACAACCCCCAGTTTCGTGGGAAAAATCCATGTGACCTGGATCTTGGAATAGTGAGGGTCGATTGGCAGGGGGCCTATCCCGACTGATCAGGCCTAGGTCCTATAATGAAGCGCATGCGACCAAGTGTTTACAGAGGAGGGGCCAGCGCATAGCCCCTAGGGGGCTGGCGCTTATCGACCTCAGTCCATGTGACCCTATATAGGGGGTGCGCGCTCTGGATAGGGGGATTATCCCATTATTTGTTGCAAAATGGGTTTCTAAACTATATTATAGTGATTTTTGTTGATTTTATTCAGCAGAATTGGAGATTTTTAGCCAATTTGGGGGATATTGGGCCCTTTTTAAGGTCAGATATTGGAGGGAAGTTGGGAGATGGTTACCAACTTCAGATCTATATAAACCATCCCTTCTTAAGGCCATAGAGGAGGTTTAAAACAGGTTTATGCTGCCAGATTGTTGAGCCAAAGACATTGTCATGCAGGGAATCTATTGAGGAGCACACCTTTGCGGACCATTTCTGGGAGCTTCATTCATCTGATTTGGGTGTCGTTAGTTTTGATGGGTTCATGAGATCTGGTAGAACATGACCAGATCATTATTGTAATCCATTGGCACTTTCATGATGTACTTGAAAATATTCGAACATAAATAAGAAATCCCACTGAGACATAGGCCCGGAGATGTAGGCAAGATTGTTGAACTCCGTTATCACATTGGTGCTATGGTTTGTTGTTCTTTATGCTTTATTTTAGTTCTGTATATGTGTATATGGTTGTTATGATTTCTCATCACTTCTTCCTCTTTCATTAAGCTTCCTAATTGGTTAATAAACACATGCTTAATAACTCAACCATTGTCATGTAAAAGATCTTTTCGGATCAAGTGGTATCAAAGATAGTTAACGGTTGGAATTTGAGTTTGCATGTTTACCAGTGAAGAGCTCATCTCAAAGGAGAAAATGGCATCTACAAGAGGACTTTCGCAAGATGAGAAGGATATGCGAAAAACTCTCGTTGCCATGTCTGAGATGGTGAAAGTGTTGTATGAAGACTACTTGTAACAAAAGAGATCAATTCAAGAAAAAGCTTCAAAGAACAACGAAGGCAAAGAAGGATTGAAGGAAGTGCCTTTTACATATATTTCAGAAAACATCTCTGAGGTATGCAGTGAAGTTCATTCATCAAATTCTCCTTATTCCCATCAAGATGGTTTTGGTGCATTTGAAAAACATACGAGAGGTATAGGTTTGATATTGCTAACCAGGATGGGTTATGAAGGAAAGGGCCTTGGAATTGAGGGCCAAGGTATCGTTAATCCCATTGAGGTTGTGGAAAGGCCTTGATATTTAGGATTGGGATATGGCGAAGTAGATATTGGAGCATCCTCCAAGATGGGTTCCAAAACTTTGGAAGCAAGTAATGATTCAAATGGCTAGCTTAAGTCATTGCAGGAACACTTCACGAAAGGTGATGGCGTATCACTCCTTAATTGTGGTAGTGAATGCAATTCATCTTCAAAACAAAGTGAATATCAACAAGGAAGGTATAATGGTCATAATTTTTCCAATTCTCTTTTTTATTATTAAAAACATAATCATGTAGTCTGAAACTTGTGGAATATTTATCCATGTACTTATTAGCATTCACCCAAGCATTGTGTTGCCTAGTGTTGGAAGAGACAATATTTGTACATGAATTTTATGTTGACTAGGAAGGAAACATGACATAAAGACTCAAATCCGCAACGAAAGAAAGAGAAGGGAAAACAAGTCTAGATGCTAAAAACTCATTGCATTTATTGCAACAGGGGTGGACATCAAAAGGCTAATTGTTGAAGGGTTAATCCGGAGCTTCGTCCAAAGAAGGACAAAAGGGTTGTGCATGTACTGAAGAAGGAAGAAGGATTACCAGCGAAGTAAGAGGAACACCATGGAGGAAAGAAAACAATCATTTGGTTTTTCTGGAAGTAGATGTCACATCTTCATTGTATTTTGCTTCGATTAATGTAATCACAGATATTGAAATGATGACCTGTTATAACATCATTTTGAACAACATAGTGTTTTTTTTTTATCCTTATGAGTATGTAATCAATGAGGTCCATTTTTTAACCTTTTGGAGGAACAAAAGGTCCTTAGTGGGGAGGTGTGATCCAGATTTAGATCCAGGAGCTTAATGGGGCTCAGAATGGCCTAAAAATCAAAGTTCTAGGAATGACTTCAAAATGGACATGTGTCTAGGCCTCATCAATACGAACCCAGCGCAACTTGAACAGGATCAAACGGATGTTGTATGCTCTAGTTATGGAGATATGTTCATTTTTCCAAATAGATAAAAAAATGATGACTGTACAATCCGTACAGTACCACATGGAAGTTGAATGTATAGGATGTATGGCTGTACAGATGATGTGGCAAGGCATAGTCAATGCTGACATGGCAGCTTCTGGAGGTGACACATGGCAGAGTGACTGGTCGTACAGACGTTGATGTGGATAGGTACAAGGGACCAATCAGGGAGTGACATGTGTCACCCTTGTAGTGGTGACATGTGGCACATCTGTATGGATGATGTGGCAGGTCCATACAATCCATATGGATGGCATGGAAAGTATAAGGGTTGACATCTCAGCAGACAAGTGGTCCAATGGACGGATGAAAAGTGGCATCAGATTAGGCGAATGGTGAGGGTCCACGTGGCCTAGACATGGGTTTCCACGTGGCACCCATTGGTTGGCTTAAAGTTCATTTTCAAAAAAAATTGTTGGGGCTCAACGAGTTTCGAACACGAGACCTCTCTACCAAGTGAAAGAGTTGGCGGGGTCGGGCTAGCCAGTCCGCCCATGGGTAGTGCTTATTAACAAAGGCACATAATTTATATTTAAGTTGGTTAATGTGTAATTCTCGGGCGGAAAAGGGTTTGGGCCTAGCTCCAACCCTCGGCATAAAAATATTTACCACAGGACCAGACATATGTGACCTGACCCTTATATATTGGTGCACGAGAGTTCTAAGCCTCCATCCCAGTGGCAATTTATGGCATATGCTCGTGGTAACAACCCCTGATTCCGTGGGAAAACTCCATGTGACTCGGATCTTAGAAAAATGAGTGTCGATCGACGGGGGGCCTATCCCGACTAATCAGGCCCAGGTCCTATAATGAAGCGCATGTGACCAAGTGTTTACAGAGGAGGGGCCAGAGCACAGCCCCTAGGGGGTTGGCGCTTGGCCACATGATTCCATGTGACCTTGTAGAGGGGGGGAATGCCAAGGCTAGGGGGATTATCCCATTATTTTTTGTGAAATGGGTTTCTAAACTATATTATAGTGATTTTTGTTGATTTTATTCAGCAGAATTGGAGATTTTTGGCCAATATTGGGGGATATTGGGCCCTTTTTGAGGCCATATCTTGGGGGGGAGTTGGGATATGGTTACCAACTTCAGATCTATATAAACCAGGCCTTCTTGAGGCCATGGAGGAGGTTCAAAATAGGTTTATGCTACTGAATTGTTGAGCCAAAGCCATTGTCATGTAGGGAAGCTATTGAGGAGCACACCTTTGCGGGACATTTCTAGGAGCTTCGTTCATCCGATTTGGGTCTTGTTAGTTTTGATGGGTTCATGAGATCTGGTAGAAAGAGACCAGATCATTTTTGTAATCCATTGGAACTTTCATGATGTACTTGAAAATATTCTAACAGAAATAAGAAATCCCACTGAGACATAGGACCTGAGATATAGGCGAGATTGTCGAACTCCGTTATCATATTGGTGTTATGGTTTGTTGTTGTTTATTCTTTATTTAAGTTCTTTATATGTGTATATGGCTGTTTTGATTTCTTGTCACTTCTTCCTCTTTCATTAAGCTTCCTAATTGGTTAATCAACACATGCTTAATAACTCAACCATTGTCATGTAAAAGATCTTTTCGGATCAGTCCCCCCCTTCTCTCTCTCTCTCTCTCTCTCTCTCTCTCTCTCTCTCTCTCTCTCTCTCTCTCTCTCTATCTCTCTCTCCAAGTATTCTCCTCTCTCTATTTGTCTCTCTCCCCCTTCCTCTTCCCCTTTTTCCCTCCCTCCCACTATATCTACCCTCTTTCTCTTCTACATCTACCACCTCTCTCTCTCTCCTTGTTGTTAGTCTCACTCTCACTCTCTCTCCCACCTCTCTCTCTCTCCTTGTTGTTAGTCTCACTCTCACACTCTCTCCCACCTCTCTCTCTCTCCTTGTTGTTAGTCTCACTCTCACTCTCTCTCCCACCTCTCTCTCTACCCCATGTTGAAATTTTGGTATGCTCGTTTAACCATAGACAATGTCACATAATTGTCACCCAACCATAGGTACTCACATATTCCACCCTCGAGCACACTAACCTTTACTTAGAATAATTGCAGAAATCCTACCCCATAACCAACAGATAAACCCTAGTTGCTAACTGCAACAACAAATCAAGACAAGTAGAGCACTCCTTCTCCAAGGGTAGCACACAAGAGAGAGAGTCTCCATATCCACAAAACAAGTACCATACACAACTGTAGTAGTTTCATCTACACTACTCTCTTTCTCAAACTTGTGCCATACTTAGCAAGAATATCACCAAGAAAATCACCAAGAGAGAGACCAAGAACAAGAGATGACCATGCACCCTTATTCCTCCTTACAGTTGCAGTTGCAACTGTAACTGTAACTCTCCACAATAATTGCGCACTAATTGGGTGTACAAATGAGCTAAAACATCCTATATTTATATTAATATGTCCAGTGACTTTTTCGGCTGGGCCGACCTGACTTTCTAGTAATTGTATTTTTTGTTTATCTTTTTCCTGTGGAGCCGACTTTTATTTCTAGAAGAAAATATTCTAATATTATTTATTCTTCTAGGTCTACTTGTCTTCTAGGGTTTCCACACATATGTTTAATGGTTCACTTGCTTCCAGAATATTCTATTCTAAGTCATAGGTTACACATGGAGGTCAATACCTCCCACATCTACCAAAACATCATCACTCCCTCTTAGCTAGGGAGGTATTAACTAAGATGTTCTTCATGTAGTGGTCTCAAACACATCCATCCATCTCACATGGCACGGGAAATACTCACATGGTATTGTATACCAGTCTATAGGTAGAATCACCATAGCCACACATGCTATCATATGATCAAATAGATCATGTAACAAGTATCACCATCATAGTCGCACATTATCCATCTAGATGGAAAACACCTCCAACATTACTAGTTGGTCCTCCAGCTAGTAACCTTCGATGCTACTGATAGGCACTCTAACTAGGAATCATTTTCGACACTACAGGTCACCATCTAGTTCATATAGAACTAGTAACTCGTCAACTCACACAAAATATGACTCAAAAATTTAACACTCCCTCTTAACAAGGGAGCTATTCCTCTTGGCATAATCATCATCAATGCTTATGTGCTTCTACACACCTCAAACATTGTCCTGTTGTCAATCAGGGATCTATGTGTCATAGGAATTTCTACACATTAACTGGAGTAGTGTACTAGCCTTCGTTGGAGTATCATACCAACCTGCGTTGGGGTAATATACTAGCTTGCGTTGGAGTAGCATACCAACCTGCTTTGGGGTAGCATACCAGCCTGTGTTGGAGTACCAACCTATGTTGGGGTAGCATACCAGCCTGCATTGGAGTACCAACCTACGTTGGGGTATCATACCATCCTGCGTTGGGGTAGCATACGAGCCTGCGTTGGAGTACCAACATGTGTTGGGGTAGCATACCAGCCTGCGTTGGGGTAGCATACCATCCTACATTGGAGTACCAACCTGTCATGGGGTAGCATACCAGCCTGCGTTGGAGTACCAACTTGTGTTGGGGTAGAATACCAGCCTACATTGGAGTACCAACCTATGTTGGGGTAGCATACAAACCTGCATTGGAGTACCAACCTACATTGGGGTAGCATACCAACCTGTGTTGGAGTACCAACTTTCACTAGGGAAGAATACCAGCCTGCGTTGGAGTACCAACATGCGCTAGGGTATCATACATTTCTACGTTGGAGTACCAACCTATGTTATGATAACATACCAACCTGCGTTGGAGTACCAACCTGCACTAGAGTAGCTCCCACTATTGGGGATCTCATCACTTCCCTCTATTAGGGAATACATCACTTCTCACTACTAGATAAAAAACATTTGGACCACTCCAAGCTCGTCCCTGACAAAGGCTTCGTCAACATATATGCTACATGTTCATCAGTAGCAATATAATGGAGCAAGTGTCTCATCATAGTCTTCTCCCTCTTGTTGGGAGAATACTCTGGACATAATCATGCTTTGTACATCTCTAGGCTATTTATCTACAACATGCTTGATCTTGTAGATCAACTTGGAAGTAACCACTTACTTCCCTTCTAGTCTCAAAACTAAGGAAAATATATGTATCCCAATCCTTCTGACTGGCTTCCTCCTCAGTCACTGTAGAAAAGTTCACTAAAGAAAGAGAATCTTCCCATAAGATCTCATATCTCCTCGAATCCTTTGAATCTTCGATCTTTCCTTCTCAACCCATGGCATCGTCCTATCAGTTCTAGAATATGTCTCTCTCTTCCATCCGAATCTAAAATCCTTTGAGTCTTTGTTCTCCCCTTGAAGCTTGACTCCCTCTGAGTCTGTATAATCTTTGGAACCATATTATCCTCATGATATGGATCATCAATTTTGCATCCTGAAAATTTTCATGGGACCACGTTGGTCTCTTCTTGATTACTGCAATGATTATGGGTAGGCCCTTCTGACTCTAATAACTCTTCCTAGTGATATAATGAGTGATCAACTGCACTAGAGGGATTTTTTCGATCATATTTGGAGCCTTTTTATCCTTATAATCAATATACATATGAGATAATATGTATCTCACAAAATTACCCTTATTCGTCTTCTTCTTCTTTGGTACATGGATGTATACGGTTGTGTATACAACTTCTTATCTGGATAGTTTTCTCCATGTCTCAAACTGGAGACCATCTAATATGTTGTCTCCTGCAACCGTCACTATAGATTCGCTCAGAGTTATCACTTGTGGCCTGCTCAGAAAAAGGACAACAAAGGGAAAAACAATAGATAAGAATAATACTCTTATAATAATAAAAACAAGAACGAGAACAATAATCATAGTAGCTCCTTCTCAGAGTTATTTCTTGTGACCTTCGTGGAACAAGAACCAAAATAAAAATACAATAATAAGAAATAGGAACAACACTCTTCTAGTTTTTTGATCAATCATTCCTGCATGGTAACCTTCCCAGAACAAGAAAATAAGAACAAAAAGTATAATAGCATTTTCATAAGAACATATATATGTCAACAAGAATAAAAAAAAAACAATCTCATAGTAATCATCATATTATTACCAAGGTGACCTTCCTGGAAGAAAAACAAGAAGTATCTCCTAGAGGAGATGTTAGTTAATCTTGCAAGCATTTATGCCAATACTAATCAAATGTTTCCAAGTATTCATTGTATTTATAAGTAATAGAATCTTTCAAGGATTGTTGTCACAACTAGTAATGTGGCAATTATCAAACTTGATATGTGCAAATTGGAAACTTATTAATTTAATAAAACTTGGAACCTGGAGTCTTATCTTCAAGAATGAGTGTTGTTTATTTTTTTATGAGTCTCCTTCACTCAAGATGACAAGTATTGTCTTCAACCTATCCCTTGTACTTAAGACAATATGCTTTCTAGACAAAAAATTGAGTTAGAGAATATAGTGGAAATAAACTCTAAAGTTTCAATCTTAATCAATCTAATACTTTGAATATAGTTAGTTTCTAACTTTAAATTTGAATAGAGGTTAATATGATAATCATAACTTTAATAGATCAAAATACAAATAGATTTTCATAAGGTCATAATAATTCCATAACAGCTAGAGCCATATGAAAACAATCAAACCTGGAGTGCATTGTTCCTTTGAATGTGTTGGATCTACTATTGTTGCTTGGACTAGAGATCATTTCTCCTGCAATCACACTCAAAATAGTGATACAATTTAAACATATATAAGTACATAACTTCAGCAACAACGATAGACAGTGGCACCATCCGGTAGCAGCGGCAAGTAATGAAGAACCCTAAAAATTCAAAGTGATCCAACTTGAAATCTAAAGGTAACTAGAGATTTGATAGGGTAAGGAACACTAGAACAACCAAAGATTAGGCCCAATGTTTCACAAAAAATTTACTGCAATGGGTACTACAAATGGTGTTGGCATTGCAACTGGTGTTGCAACTTGTACTCCAACTGGTACTGCAACTAGTGTTGCAACTAGTGCTGCAACTGGCACTGCAACTGGTGCTACAACTATCATTGCAACTAGTGCTACAACTGGCATGAAGGAACAGGTACTACAAACCTAGGGTTTTTATGAGGAAACCCTAATATCTCAACTTTAGAAATTTTCATATCTGATCTGAGGAAGAGATGTTCCCTACTTAGGATACCTTCTTAGTGATTTCAGTAAGTGCTCAACGAGCTTGGCAATGGGGGAAACTGAGGATCTTCCTTCCAGTGGTTAGATTGTTACAAAGGAAACCAGCTCTGATACCATGTTGAAATTTTGGTATGCTTGGTTAACCATAGACAATGTCACATTATTGTCACCCAACCATAGGCATTCACACATGCCACCCCCAAGCACATTAACCTTTACTTAGAATAATTCCAAAAATCCTACTCTAGAACCAACAAATAAACCCTAGTTGCTAACTACAGCAACAACTCAAGACAATTAGAGTGCTCCTTCTCCAAGGGTAGCGCACAAGAGAGAGAGTCTCCATATCCACAGAAAAAGTACCATACACAACTGCAGCAAGTGCAACTTCACTACTCTCTCTCTCTCTCTAACTTGTACCATACTTACAAAGAATATCACCAAGAATACCACCAAGAAAATGACCAAGAATATCACCAAGAAAAACACGAAGAGAGAGACCAAGAACAAGAGATGACCATGCACCCTTATTCCTCCTTGCATTTGCAGTTGCAGTTGCAACTACAGCTCTCCAAAATAATTGCACACTAACTAGGTGTACAAATGAGCTAAAACGTACTATATTTATATTAATCTTTCTAGTGAATTTTAAAGCTGGGCCGACCTGACTTTCTGGTAATTACATTTTTTTTTTATCTTTTTCCTGTGGAGCTGACTTATATTTCTGGAACACAATATTCTAATATTATGTATTCTTCTAAGAAGACTTGTCTTTGAGTGTTTCCAAACATTTGTTTAATGGTTCACTTTCTTCTGGAATATTATATTCTAAGTCATAGGTTACATGTGGAGGTTAATACTTCTTGTAGCTACATCAACACACACCCCCCTCTTAGTCTTCCTCTCCCACCATGTCACACTCTAAAACAATCCATAACTGCCCCCTTCTCTCTTTACCTCTTGCATTTAACCCTTGCTCTATTTCTCCATGTATATTCCTCCCTCTCTCTCCCCCACTCTCCCCGCCTTGCTCTATTTTCATCTATCTAACCCCCCTTCATCTCACTGTCTACCCCCCACCTCTCTGTCTCCCTGTCCCTCACTCTCTTTTTCTTCCCCTCTCCCCCTCTCACGCTCTCTTTCTTCCTCTCTCTATAGTCCCCCTCCCTACATCGTAAGGAAATAAATGTCCTTGAACTAGACATGTCAAGACCTAGACCTAAACCTAGACATAACAAGACCTATACATGGAAAGACCTGGGGCATGACCTAGACCTATACGATGACCATGACATAGACCTAGACCATGACCTGGCCCATGACATAGAGCTAGAGATAGATTTAGACGATGACCTAGAGCTTTACTTAGACCATGACCTAGACTACGACATAGATATACATCTAGATTTAGATGATGACCTATATCTTGATGCATACCATGAAATAGACCCCCCTAGCTCCATCTAAGCCTATGCATTACTTATACTCAACCCTTAACCCCCTCTACACTCGAGCCTTGAGTGCACTATGAATATAAATTTTGTACAACCCTTGCACCCACATCACCCATATATTGGTGCTTTAACCATTGCTCTATCCTTTAAAACAATTTCAATCCTAACCCCTTAGGCCTTAGTTGTCCCCATACCCCTATACATATTTATTCATAAAGATTTTTGGTCTATAATAAATGCTCTATATGTTGCATTAAGATCACACACGTGCTTTTGTGACTTGATTGAGATATATATGTTGTTTTTTTATGCTCAAGAGGAACACGTGCACGCATTCTAGGAATGCGTACGTGTTCCTGTTGGGCATTTTTTGGTGCTATTCACACTCTATCACCTCATCTCTTTCAAGGCTGATAAAAAATCCACAACATCTTCAGAAAAAAAAATAGCACTCGTAGAGAATTTTTTCTTATTTTAGTTTTCTTGTTTGATTCATTAAGAGTTTTGTGCTATTGTCGGACCATTGTAGGAAAGTTTGGGAGACAAATTTGTCAAGTGAAATTGGAATTATTGTTTGTATCTTCTTGTGTATTCTTGGAATTGAAAGACAAATTTGTCCAAGTGTAATTGGAATTTTTGTTTGTATCTTCTTGTGTCTTCTTGGAATTGGAAGACAAATTTTTCCAAGTCCAATTGGAGTTATTGTTTGTATCTTCTTGTGTCTACTTGGAATTGGAAGACAAGTTTTTCCAAGTGAAATTGGAATTGTTGTTTGTATCTTCTTGTGTCTTCTTGGAATTGGAAGACAAGTTTTTCCAAGTGAAATTGGAATTGTTGTTTGTATCTTCTTGGAATTGGAAGACAATTTTTTCCAAGTTCAATTGGAGTTGGAATTGGAATTATTAGATGTGTCTTATTTTGTAATACAAACAAAAAAAAATATCTCCACTTGGTTGTGCCTTATTACATAATACAAAGACAAAATTGTGGTGGATGTTTGGAAGCCAATTTTTATATTTAAACATGGGGAACCAACAAATTCGAGAAAGAAATTCCTCAAGAAAAAAGAAATCGATCGTAAAAGTAGAAGAAGAAAGAGAAAAAGTAAAGTGATGTATGTCAAAGCGTAGGCTTTCAGAAGAGGGAAATCCAATTTCTACCAGAATAGATGTCGCTATTGTTTATCCTCCATCACCAAAAGAAAAGTGCAAGAGTTCATTGGAGAGAAATCCATCTATTATCTCATCAAGACAACTTGTTTTGGATGACCAAATGATGGAGGATTTTCTTGGAGTTGATTATACAATAGATGAAATTAGAGAAGCAATCGGTGTACAACATTGTGGTGAAGAAGTTCTTGTGGTGCAATCTCTTGTTGGACAGTCAAATGTTCTAGAAACTAGTCAATCCCATGTCCACTCTCCTCCCATAATTGATCTGCCAGTGATTGAAGGGAAAAGAACTGCAACATTGTTAACTCCACGGCAGGGAGGTCAAGAGTGCCATAATAAGGGTTCATCGTCCCTACCTAGATTGAGCGTTGTGTGGTGAAGAACTCGTAAATGCATTTAGTTCGATGAAAGTGGTCTAGCATCACTTGAAGGTAAGTTACCTAACCGTACTATTCGTTATCACTCTTATAAAATCCTTAAAGAATATTTTGAACCAAAATCTGATGCT
>JZKD02S1807627.1:57738-73725 GCA_000966675.3 Picea glauca | reverse complement strand
AATAGTTTTTAAATGTAAATTTGTTTATTATAGGAAATTTAATAAATATAGGATTGAGACTTTTTCTATATCTTGCTTATTTAAGAGCTCAACATGTCACTTGTGGAAATCGAATTTGGGTGGGGAAAACACCCCTCAGCACAAACCACTTGGACTAAACCTAATTGACATGTTGTTTTATAAAAATACATTCATTAAATAATAAGGTAAGTTATTTAATATGGAATATGTGAATAGTTTATTTTTATTTTTTTTCTAAATAAAAGTTTGTATTACCTTAAAAAACTTTCAAAATAGTATACACATCAAAAAACTTGCCACATGTCCTACCATATAAGTGGAAACCAGGCTAGGTGGTAATCTGTCAAATGCATGTTTGAGTTTGATACAGGGAGAATTTTCATACTTCTTAACAGTCTATCTGTAGCCATGGTTGTTCTAAACAGTCTAAACAGAAAAGGAAATTAAAATTTAGGCAAACATGAATTGTCATCATCCTTGGTTGGTCGCGGAGCTAACACGAAGGGTTGGAAGCATGTTGGGCATCTTCTCTTGGTTGGCTTGCTTGACAGTGCATCGAACAAAACATCTAGGCGCCGAGAAAGGATCAATTGAAGGTGAAGCTGCTCTCCGACATCCCATCACATATTAAATATTAATTGCAAATGTTCCTAAGAGAGGAACCATGATCTGGGCGATGCCAGAACAAAATCTTCATGTGGTGGAGAGTATCTTGTAGGATGAGCCACATATTCTTGATGAACTTCAATGGGAAGTTCTTCCTCAATAGGGAAACCACTTGTGTCTGTTGCCAAAGTGTCTCCCTGCTGAACTTCGCTGGGAAGTTCTTCATCAATGGGGAAACCACCTGTGTTTTTTTCCAAAGCATCTTCCTACTAAACTTCGGTGGGAATTTCTTCCTCAATAGGGCAGCCACCCAGGTCTTCTACCAAGTCATCTACTAGGGGAGGGTGACTGAAAGTAAAGGGTGGCTCCAAAATGTCTAAAGCAAAGAAGAGAGTGGAGTCTAAGGGTCCTAGAGAAGGGTCTTGGGGGATTTCTTCCTCCACAATCGCCATGGGCTGGTCATTCTCCACCCAATTTTGGGCAGATCTAGGTGAAGAAAATGGAGGGGTATTAGCAGGGTGGTATTGAGCTTCCGGGGGCATAACAGGTTCAGTTGGAGGTCCAAGACGACGATGGTGAGCAACAAAAATATAATAAGTTGGTCCCCTCTTGGGTTTTCCCCTTTCTCTAGGCATTAGGAAGGTTTGGGTAGAGAGAGAAGACAGGAGTGAGATTGGACACATAGAGGAGGAAGAATTCGAACAGAGAAAGACTCCTGAGACTGAATACTAATAATAACCAGAATAGTGAAACGAATGTCGTTGTTTACCTTCATATTTTTCGCTTCCTCAATATGTAAAATCTCCATTAAATCCGAGTGGATAGCAGAATGGCAGATTGTACCAGGCTTGGCCTGGTCCAGCTCGTGCATTGAGGGTGCCATTAATTAAATCTTCCCACGTAGGTGTGCCAACCTCCCTCTCACTTGCAAGAAGTTCATGTGAAATGGACGGAGGGAGGATGGTGGCTGGGGATATTAACTCCCAATTGTGTATGGTTGCCAATTGTCACCCCATCCAGAAATATATGAATAGTTTATTTAATCAATATCATTATTATTTTATTATATTTGATCAACTTCTTCATACTAAAACTCGTGAGTTAATTGGAGTGGATGAGTGATATAGTTATAGTGTAAAAGGTCTCTGAATAAGATTACAAGATTAATTTATGAGATAATTTAAAAAATATATATCTTTATATTGAATCATTGTAAAAATAAATAATCAAAATAACTCACAAAGTTATAAAATTAAGTAAAAATATATTATATTATTAAAGTGTAATAAGTTAACAAATTAAAACATTAAAAAAAATATAACCATATTTTATATATATATATATATATATAACTCACAAAGTTATAAAAATAAGTAAAATTATGTTTTATATTATTAAAGTATGATAAGTTAACAAATTTAGAAGGAAGGAATTAGGGTCATTTAGATAGAGTTTGTTTTTATCTTCATACATGATATGATGCGTGGAGACTCATCAAATCATCTTTCCCTTTCCATGTGGATCTCTGCTTTAGACTTTCCATGTGGATCTTTGCTTTAGACTAGTGAGGGGAACTAAGGGATTTTTGTGGTGGAGAGATATGAAGGAAGAACTACTAGAGTACTTCAAGCAAGGGTTATAGGTCCTCCTAAATCCCATATTTACCCTTAAGTGATGAACTACTCAAAATATGGAAAGGGATTATGGCCTATAAGTCTTAGATATGTTTGAAACCTTTGAAGACCTTAACGTCTTGATGGAGCATCCAAAGGGGAAGGTACCAAACATCAGTTTTTTAACAAAGGTTGATAAGGTATGGAATCATATCATAAATGTAGATAGAGAGATTTTATACTTAAAGAATTTGGAGGCAAAATAATGAGGTGTTAGGAGGCATGTCACATCCTACTGTCTCAAGGAGTAGAAGCCATTACTATTGCCAATAGAAGGTGAGGAATTAACATGTCATAATGTAGAGGAATAAAAGGAATATCCAATAAGAGGTTATTGTTATGGTTTTTGAGCTAAATCACA
Source organism: Picea glauca (assembly GCA_000966675.3). Taxonomy (NCBI): domain Eukaryota; kingdom Viridiplantae; phylum Streptophyta; class Pinopsida; order Pinales; family Pinaceae; genus Picea; species Picea glauca. The sequence continues at coordinate 71,064 of JZKD02S1807627.1, read as the reverse complement.
AAAATAATTAACAAGTGACAGTGAGGAAATAGATGGGAGGAAGGAGTTTCCCACTAAATTAGGTTTTGTGGGGAATAAATGTGAAGGGAAGTGCATCCAAGCTAGAAAAGAAAAGGTAAAATTGTCCCTAGGTGGTTCCCTTAGATCATAAGGAAAATCATTAGGTGTGGTGAGGAAGTAGATAGGATGAAGGAGTTTCCTACTAAATTAGGATAGGTCATTTTTAGGTCATTTTGAGGACCTTACCTACTAGATGTAAGGAGGCAGATGCTAAGGTTCTCTCTTTAAAAGAAGATAAGGTATTTATAGCTAGTGTGGGTGAAAATGCCAAGCCTACCTATGGAGCTTTGGAATAAAGATACTTTTAATGCATTGGAAGGAGGTTTGGGTAAGTTTATAGATTTATGACTAAAAGTTGAATGGAGGAAACTGGCTTGCTATAAACTAAGACATAGAATGGAAAAATATCATAAAGATGATCTGAGGATAGGAGGGTTGGCATTAGATTCAAGGAAGACCTTGAAAATAGCCTAAAAATCTTACCTATATCTAGTAGAAAAGAAGACCAATAACGAGGTAAGGTAGGAAAAACAATTTATTGTGAAGGGCACCCTTAGAGTTGGGTGTGTCTCAAATAGGATAAAACCATGAGAAACTTATCCTCAAATGTGAGAGGGGTAGGAGGTGTTGTGAATTATAAGCCATATGCAATAATGATTTAAAATACTATGTGGGAGGGGAATAAAGTAGTGGCAATTCAATCCTCTTGTTTAAAATATCCATCCTTTTGTTCTATAGACTCAAAATAAAGGTAGGAAATAATTGTAATAAGGTGGAATGACTCTATGGAACTCATTAATTCATTGTTTCTAATCGGTATCCAGAAACAATTAGGGTCTAAGAAATTATGGAAAGTCTTCTCCTTCGTTTACCTTTATGGTCCATCTTGGGATAGAAAGGTATTTTTTTTAGATAAATTTAGAGTTTAGGGCTTGTCTAAAAACGATAATGTTGTTCTAGGATGATATTTAATCTTGACAATAAAAGCAAGTGAATTTTGGGAGGAATGTTATATAAGATCCCCTGGTATATTATTTCTCTTTCATATTTGAAGAATTACGGCTTTGTGATGTGGAACCCATTGATTTAGTTCCTAAATAAAGACTTTATAAGTGGAAAGAAGGGAGTTTCTAAAATGTTAGATAATGTTTTGGTAGTATAAATGATCCAGAATTAATCCTGGAGCCAAAATGGGTCCAGGAAAGCCTAAAAATTGAAGTGCTCAAAATCTCTTCAAAATGGACATGTGTGTAGACCTCATCGATACGAACCCAATGCAACTTGAATGGGATCAAACGGACGTCGTATGCAAAATATATCACGGTCTATTCATTTCATCAAACACGCCAAAATTGACGACTATACAATCTATACAGTGTTGATGTGGCAGTTGACTGTACAGGTCGTACGGTCGTACAGTGCTGCGGTAGGTAAAGTGGCGCTGATTGGGCAAGTACAGGTGGACGAGTCAGAGTGTGACATGTGTCACCACTATAAGGGTGACACATGGCACAAGTTGACGTGGCAAGGTCTGTATGACCCATGGAAACCGACTAACATGGCAAGGTCTCTATGACACATGGCAATCGACTGACATGGAAGGTACATGGGCATGTTGACTGGGAAAACATGTGGTATAATTGTTGGTTGACACATGTGCTTGTTTAGGTGAATATCATGGTGCCATGTGGCCCAGTCTTGGGCTGCCAAGTGGCACCCCTCCATTGGTTGTTTGGGAAAAAAATTATTGAACTTCCAAGGAGTCGAACTTGCGACCTCCAGGCATGGGGGAGCGACTTGGCAGGGTTGGGATACTAGCCCACCCATGGTATTTCTTATAAATATATGTTCAAAATTTTTATTTGAATGGAGTTCAATGTTTAATCGGTGGAGGATAGGGATGGGGCCTGTTATCCCCACTTTTTAGGGATAACTAGGAGATCATGTCTCGAGGCCCACAGGTCCTAGACATGGAGTACCGAGAGAAGGATTGACCTGAGCATGGACCTGGAGGGCCCACCTTTTCTTCATTCATCATCTTTTGTCTTGTTAGCAGCAGCAACATCCATCACCATCATCTTGATCCTGTATCAGAAGAGGTTCTTTCTCCATGAGGTAATTGGTCCAGGTATCATGGTATGTGTCACTTTTGATCATTGAAACTTTTAAATATATGCATTTTATTCCTTTTATCTCTAACAACTGCTTGGATCTTACATTAGCCCACTTTACCATGCTTGTGGAAATTGACAGGATGCCCTAGCAAGCTTGTGACCATAGGTCTTGGTTTTCCACTGGGGGAATTTATGAAAAGTCATTGTCTGCTCCCATCATAGCACCACTGTTTCATCTTATCTCTTGCTCATTTATCCCATTCCCCTTGTCTGGGGATTAGGTTGACCTATTTGCAGGATTGCATCTTATCTCATGGGAAGAAGGGGCTAAAGGCCTAGAAGGTAAAAACAGTTGGTAAAAGACAAAAGCCTAGAAATAAAACCTTGAGATGCTTTGCCCAGGGATCCCCGAGAAGGCAGTAAAAAACCTCTCAGCAAGAAACAAGAGGGACCCAGAAAATAACAAAACAAGACCTAGTCAAAGGATAGGGGGTCTCATCACGAGCCAGCCTATTAGGTCTATGGGTACCTAATAGTATGACATTGCCACCATCTGGTTACCATGCCAGGGCAATGACCTTTGGTTGCATGGCCAAGGGAAAGGGGATCTCATCACGAGCCAACCTTCTCATCTCTGTGAAAGTACTTGTGGGTAATGCTGTCAGCTCTGGTCACCATGCCAAGGCAGTGTCCCTTGGTTAGTTCTTGAACAAAAAAGAAAATAAAAGAATAAAACAAGAATAAAAAGAATAAAGGAAAGAATGGGCTTGGAAAAAATGCATCCATGAAAGGTACAACTCACCTTCTACAAAGGCACCCACAAGTAACACTTATGCATCCTTGGACCTCACTGCACCCACATGTTTGGACATCCCCTAAACACATCACCTCACTTACATGGCTTGGATGAGATCTTTCTAGAAACTCTCCTTTTCTTGTGGACACTAGCCCAATAGGACGCCTTGTCCTTTTGTCCAATCTTGTATTGCAAGTTTTTGTAATGTCTTTGAGCTATTGATTGATGTATTGGGGGTTTTATGCATATGTTTAATAATGTTGATGATAAGATGTGATTGAAATTGCTATGATCCATGTGACTGATGAGTCCATGGAGGGCGTAGCTTTTGATGTGCAGGACCATGCCCGACGGACAGGTACCATTTGGACTGGTACACATGGGGAGATGACCAGTTCAGACCTCCATGGGTCTGAAGAGCACACCGGATGGATTTTGAGACCCCATCAAGGGGCAGAGACAAGACAGAGCTTGATCGGGGGTTTTTCACATGAGAGGAAGAGGACGTTCCACTAGAGACACTCTGGCAGTACTAGACCTAGAGGTAATGACCCCTTTTCAGTGGAACGCTAGCCTTGGAAGGCTTAGGATGTCCCCATCTTCACCATGATGTCATCTAGCTTCATGGATTCTTTTGGAGGCAGACTAGGCAGTAGTGGCATGTGTGGCATGTTGGAGAGGCCCTGGGGGGCTAACGTTTTTCTCTTGGATGTCTCATTTTCCCTAGAAAGGGCTAGTGCCTCCCTTGAAGAGGATTTTACTCTATTTTCTTCTTAATTAGGGTTTTAATTTGACAATTTAATGTAAAAATAGTATAATTTTGATATTATGGCCTTGTCGGCCTTTTTATGACCTAAAAAGTAAATTAGGTCATTGATACACTATATATTGAGGGTTTTCACTCTAATTTTATCATCACAACTTACTCACTCATAGTGAGGTCTGATTTTTGTGCCCTATTTGAGTTATTGGCTGATTTAAGGAAGGCTCACTTGTTGAAGGAAGAGATTTTTGGCATTCTATGGTGTTTTTCTTGAAGGAAGGTGTTACAACTAGGGTTTGCATGGTTATTTTTGATGAATTGTAAGTATTTGTTTGCCTAGATCATCTACACCTAGGGTCGTTTTTCTTTTAGGGTTTGATGAAAGAGCCTTGCCTTGGCAACACTCTCCCTCTTTAATCCCTCTTGTCTTGATTTTGTATTTCATTTGAGCTATTTGTTTTCCAAGAAGGAGGAGAGAGCACGAGGCCTTGCTTTAGCAACACCGGAGTGAGCCTCTCTCCCTTAGAGTTATGATTTTGAAGCCCTGCTTTAGTAGCACTTCAAAACTCATCCCTCTAGTCCTTTAAAATCTCACCCCCTTCAATTCTTGTGTCCTTCACTTATGACTCCATTAAATCCTAAGGCATTGATCTAAGTCCTCCAAAGTTGAAGTGAGAACTTGATCTAAACACTCTCAAAACTTTTTCAATTGAAACCCTAACTACATTAACCCTAGCTCTAGCTAAGTTACTAACCCTAGTTGTTGATGTCATCCTTGGTTATTACATATTTAATGCAGCAACGTTTCATGTTATGAGAAAATGAATGGTAGTTAAAGGCATTAATTGAGTTAAGTATCGATTTGTTGCATTGAATGCCATATCGTTCTAGTATTTATTGGTGAAGTGACATTTACTTTCAAGTGTTATTTTGAAAACATTGACTTCGTCAACATTTACTTTCAAATTTCTTATATTGAATATCAGATAGTCTTATGAAGTACTAACCCATCGAAATATAGCCTGCATATATATGTTTGTTGTTGTCTTGTTCTGGGCAGGTGTTCTTCATTGGGGATTTACTTCATTATTGGCTGTTTAGCTAGAACATTTGATTGGTGGTGATCTATGAAGGGGGAAACTTGTCATTGTCTGATTATCCTTTAGTCTCTTCAAAACCCTAGGTCACCAAGGACGTCTCCCTTGGGCCTCACCTCCCTAAATAGAAAGAACCATCCCATCGTGGTGACATTGGGTGGGATAGGTTCCTGTTACGCCAGTTTGGCCCTCTATTTTATAGCCTTTCTTCCTAGCTACAAATTGTGTGATAACATTTTGGCGCCATTGTCGAGGAACACTAATTCAATTCTCCTCAAACAAAAAATATTTCCAGTAAGCCTTGCCTCATAACCTTATCTTACAAGCTTACCTGGCGACTCCACTAGGGTGTTTTCCCTATTTCTTTGATAGTTTCAAGAAAACTATTTGGCGACTCCACTGATGACGAAGCCAACAATGACTTCACAATGGGATCCTAGGAAATACAAGCCCTTTAGACATGACTAACATCCTAGGGTACCCTCAACAAATGCCCTTTGAATATATAAATTTTCTCCCTGGATTCTCTGGTGGTGATAGAGAAAGAGCTGACTATCACATGATAAATTTCTAGAATTTCTTCCTATCCTACCACCCAGTCGATGATTATGCTGAAGATGTGGTCATGAAACTTTTCTCTGCCATGCTTTGTTACAATGCCAAAGAATGGTATGATAACCTCCATAAGGCCAACATCACGACTATGGAGCAATTTGAGAAAGTTTTTCTCGAGAGATGGGGTATCCAGCAAGAACACATCCTAGTACTATTAGAAGAACTCAAGCACATAAGACAAACTGAGGATGAAACCATTAGAGACTTCCAGATTAAATTTGAGAACATGCTATATCATAATCCTGAGGGTCATCATCTCAAGGAAAGATACCTGGTCCATTTCTTTACTCCTGCACATTTGGGGTTTCTAAGTTTCCCTCTTGATGAAATAACCCCAAGGACACTCGATGAAGCTTACTACATGGCTACAGTGATTGAGGAGAAGATCTCCTCATTTGATATAGGATGCCTCTGCACCTTAAGTACTCTCAATGGAGAGAATTTGTTTACCCTTGAGAGCTTCATCATTGATCTCCAAGAAGAAGGGGAACAAACCACAGATCGACGAGGGATTGCTGAAGAAATAGTTGAGGAGCTAGAAACCAATAACGAAGTATCAACATTCCCTTTTCCTCTTGACGAAGCAATCCATAATCCTTCTCCACTTGCACAACAAAAAGACGATAAGGTTAGTTTCTGTCCTTTTAAGGATTTTAATGATACCTTATTTCATGATTCAGAGAGTGATGGAGAAATGGAATCCCCGAATGAAGAGCATCTTCCTTGCTGCACAACCAAGGATAAGATAGTAATGCATGCCAAAGATTCCCAAGTCCTAGAAGCTCTTGCACAAGAAGAAAAAGTAAGTTACCCTCCTCTCCAAGATTCGAGTAATTGTCTACCTTATGATTTGAGAAAAGAGGAGGAGATGGGTGAGCTTTTGAGTGATTTCAACCCTCCATGTTATGATATTGATACTGAAATAGTTGATTTTGATGAGTTCATACATGTTGGGAGACGTAGGTGGGATGCAGTTGGTTATGATATGGATCCTATCTATGACATAAGGAGTCATCTTCAAGTTTTCCCTTTTCAATTATCACAGCGAGCTCTTGACCAGTGGCAACAAGAAGATGAGATTTTTACCGATGCCCCCCAAAAACCCAAGGTTGACCAAGCATAGTATTTGCCTGATGATTTTCGGTCTTACCTTGAGGCCTTTGATGAGTACTCCTCCGAGCACTTATATTTACCCCATGAAGATGACTATCAACCACCACTATGCTCAGATTTGATAGGAATAGGAACATTGTTTGCCTGAAGAAAGATTCTCATGACTTTTTACTCCAGCCACCTGTTATTACTTTACCTTGATTTTCCATTAAAGGTGTAGTTGGGAAGTATATTTTTTATGTTGATTTTCCTCTTAGGAAAACCCTAGACTCCAAGGGTTGGTTGGATACTACAAGTTTGAGTCTTTTATATCAGTTTTTCAACTTTCCCTTGATAGTTTTCTAGTCATCTACTAGATCTTTGTCGATCCTTTTCTTGACTTTAGAGCATGAGAATGTCCTAAGTAGCCAGCTTGCAGGCCCTTTGAGTCAGTTTTATGAACCTTGGACTTTTCATGACCCTTTCTTGGAGTGGATTGAATACCTTCCTCGGAGATTGACTTGGCAGGATTTTATCCCTCCCACCCACCTCCGTGAGTTAGACTTTGAGATTTCCGACGATATGATATATATTCTAACCCATGATAGGTTTGTGCTTGATTTATCACTATTTTGGTTTATGATGAAGCACAAAGGTAGGTATCGAGGAACGTTGATGGATTGGCTTCACTGGTTGTTTGACTACACCCAACATTCCAGCCAACAGGTAAGTACATGTAAGAAGTTTACTTTCATCTTCTTACTCATTGATTGCTTTATTTTAGTATATATAGCTATGTATGTTGGGGTGGCATTACCACCCCAATTTTGTCACTGATACTTCTATCGAGATTGAGCAGGTCTGCAGGTTATGCCAAAGATGTTGAAGTTATCATGCGCTCTACGGTGAGCACATGTCCCCGAGTTGGAGCCAGATGTTATCCACACTTTTTAGGGATAACTAGGAGATCATGTCTTGAGGCCCGCAGGTCCTAGACATGGAGTACCGAGAGAAGGATTGACCTGAGCATGGCCATGGAGGGCCCACCTTTTCTCCATTCATCATATTTTGTCTTGTCAGCAACAACAAGATCCATCACCATCGGCTTGATCCTTTATTAGAAGAGGTTCTTGCTCCATGAGGTAATTGATCTAGGTATCATGGTATGTGTCACTTTTGATCATTGAAACTTTTAAATATATGCATTTGATTCCTTTTATCTCTAACAATTTCTTGGATCTTACATTTGCCCACTTGAGCTAGTATTTCATTTGAGCTAGTTGTTTGCCGGAAAGGAGGAGAGAGCACGAGGCCTTGCTTTAGCAACACTGGAGTGAGCCTCTCTCCCCTAGGGTTATGATTTTGAAGCCCTGCTTTAGTAGCACTTCAAAACTTATCCCTCTAGTCCTTTAAAATATCACCCCCTTCAACCCTTGTGTCCTTCACTTATGACTCCATTAAACCCTAAGGCACTGATCTAAGTCCTCCAAAGTTGAAGTAAGAAGTTGATATAAACACTCTCAAAACTTTTTCAATTGAAACCCTAACTACACTAACCCTAGCTGTTGATGTCATCCTTGGTTATTACATCTTTAATGCATCAAAGTTTCATTTTATGAGCAATTGAATGGTAGTTAAAGGAATTAATTGAGTTAAGTATCAATTTGTTGCATTGAATGCCATATCGTTCTAGTATTTATTGGTGAAGTGACATTTACTTTCAAGTGTTATTTTGCAAACATTAACTTCATCAACATTTACTTTCAAATTGCTTATATTGAATATTAGATAGTCTTATGAAGTACTAACCCATCGAAATATAGCCAGCATATATTTGTTTGTTGTTGTCATGTTCCAGGCAGGTGTTCTTCATTGGGGATTTACTTCATTATTGGTTGTTTAGCCGGAACATCTGATTGGTGGTGATCTGTGAAGGGGGAAACGTGTCATTGTCTGATTATCCTTTAGTCTCTTCAAAACACTAGGTCACTGGGGACATCTCCCCTGGGTCTCACCTCCCTAAAGAGAAATAACCACCCCATCGTGGTGACATTGGGTGGGATAGGTTCTTGTTACGCCAGTTTGGCCCTCTATTTTATAGCCTTTCTTCCTAGCTACAAACTGTGCAATAATAGGGCCTAGCCCCAGCCCCGACGCATTCACTTTGGCATATGCCCATATCATATTTCCTTCCCTTGGTGCACGGTTATGACTCATCCCCCTCCCCATGGTGTTTTACCATTGAACTGCAACATATGACCCTGCATTATTAACGTTTGGCACGTAGTTTAGGGGTTAGCGCTAATCGATCGGGCTAGCCCGTCGACTAGGGTGCATAACCAGGGGCCAAACGACTGGGGCTTTAACAGTATTAATCATGTGGAGCTCAGAGCTATTGGCACATGGCCATATCATATGACCAGGGCCAACAATTCAGCGCTAGACCAGGGCCACATGGGTGCGTGCAGGTGACCAAGAACCCAAAGATAAGGGGTTGTACCCTAATTTTGGGTCCAAGGTGGGTTTTCTACCTTATAATAAAGATTTTAATGGATTTTTAACCAGTTTTGGGAGATTTAGTCCATTTTTTTAGGATCTTGGGCCATTTTTTAGGCCAGATCTTGGGGGGAAGTTGGGATTTTGTTGCCAACTTTAAGTATATATAAACCAAAGGTTATTGAAGCCAAAAAAAGGACATTTAGATCAGGAAAATGTTGATGAATTGTTGAGGCAAATCCATTTTTATGCAGGGAAGCTATTGAGGAGAGCACCTTTACGGGTCATTTCTGGGAGCTTCGTTCATCCGTTTTCAGTGTCGTCAGTTTTGATGGGTTCTTGAGATCTAGCAAAACATAGCTAGTTCATTTTTGTAATCCATTGGCACTTTTATGATGTGCATTTGAAGCTTTGAACAGAAATAAGAAAGCCTCACCCACTGAGACAAAGGCCCGGAGACGTAGGCGAGATTGTTGAACTCCATTATCAACTTTGTTGTTTATGGTTTGTTGTTTCTTCATGCTTATTTCCAGATCTGTATATTATCTTATGGATGCTATATTTCCTCATTAATTCTTCCTCTTTCATTAAATTCATAAATGGTAATTTAACTCATGCTTTAAAACTAAACCATTGTCGTTAAAAGATCATTTCGGATCAAGTGGTATCAGAGCTAGTTGACGGTTGGTTTTTGAGTTTGCATGACTACCAGGAAAATGGCATCTAAAGAGGTACTTTCTCAAGATGAGAAGGATATGCGAACTACTCTCTTTTCCATGGCAAAGATGGTGAAAGTGTTTTATGAAGATTACTTGGAACGAAAGAGATCGGTTCAATGGAAATCTTCAAACAGCGACAAAAGCGAAGAAGAATTGAAGGAATTGCCTTCTACATGTGATTCAAAAATCATCTCTGAGGTATGCAATGGAAGTCATTCATGAATGTCCAATTGTTCCCATCAAGATAGTTCTTTTGGTGCATTTGAAAAACATACAAGAGGTATAGTTTTGAAATTGCTAACCAAGATGGGTTATGAAGGAAAGGGTCTTGGAAATAAGGGCTAAGGTATCATTAATCCCATAGAGTTTGTGGAAAGACCTCGTTATTTAGGATTTGGATATGGTGAAGTTGATATTGGAGAATTCTTCAAATGACCATCTTAAGTCATTGCGGGAACATTTCACGAAAGGTGATGGTGTATCACTCCCTAATGGTGATAGTGAATGCAAGTCATCTCCAAAGAAAATTGAAGATTAGAAAGACATGTATAATGGTCATGGTTATTCCAAATCTCTTTTTTATTATAAAAAACATAATCATGTAATCCAAAACTTGTGGAATATGTATCCTTGTACGTTTTGTCATTCACCTAAGAATTGTGTGGCCAAGTGTTGGAAGAGACAATATTTGTACAGGAAATTTATGTCGACCAGGAAGGAGACACGACATAAAGACTCAACTCCACAATGGAAGAAAGAGAAGGGAAAACAAGTCTGGATGCCAAAAAAACCACTTAACTTATTGCAACAGGGGTGGACATCAAAAGACTAAATGTTGGAAGCTTAATCTGGAGCTTCTTCCAAAGAAGGACAAAAGGATTGTGTATGTACTCACAAAGGAAGAGTTAGTACCAACGAAGCAAGAGGAACAACATGAAGGAAAGAAAACAATCACTTGGTTTTTCTATAAGTGGATGTCACATCTTCATTGTATTTTTCTTCCATTAATGTAATCACACATGTTGAAATGATGACCTTTTATAACATCATTTTGAACAACATAGTGTTTTTTTTTATTCTTATGAGTATTTAATTAGTAAGGTCAATTTTGTAACCTTTTTGAGGACCAAAAGGTCTTTAGTGGGGAGGTGTGATCTGGAATGGATATCGAAGCCAAAATGGGTCTAGGAAGGCCTAAAAATCAAATTGCTTAGAATCTCTTCAAAACGGACGTGAGCGTAGGCTTCATCGATAGAAACCCAACACAACTTGAATAGGCTCAAACAGACGTCGTATGCGAAATATATCGTGATCTTTTCATTTCGTCAAGCATGCAAAAATTGATGATTGTACAATCCGTACAGTGTTGATGTGGCAGCTGACTATACAAGACGTACAGTCGTAAAGTAATGTGGCAGGTATAGTGGCACTGAATGGGTAGGTACAGGTGGATGATTTAGAGTGTGACATGTGGCACCACTGTAAGGGTGACACATGGCACAAGCTGACGTGGCAAGGTCCATATGACACATGGCAACAGGTTGACGTGGCAGGTACATGGGCATGTTGATTGGGAAGACATGTGGTTGAATTGTTGGCTGAAACGTGTCCTTGTTAGGGTGAATAGCATGGTGTCATGTGGCCCAGTCTTGGGTTGCCACATGGCACCCCTCCATTGGATGTTTGGGCAAAATTTTATTGGACTTTTGGGGAGTTGAACCTGTGACCTTCAGGCATGGGGGAGCGACTTGGCAGGGCTGGGCTACCAACCCGCCCATGGTATTTCTTATAAATATATGTTCAAAATTTTTATTTGAATGGAGTTCAATGTTTAATCGGTGGGGGATAGGGTTGGGGCCTAGCCCTAGGCCCGACGCATTCACTTTGGCATATGCCCATACCATTTTTCCTTCCCTTGGCATATGGTTATGACTCAGCCCCCTCCCCATGGTGTTTTACCATGGAACCGCAACATATGACCCGACACTGTTGACATTTGGTGTGTAGTTTAGGGGTTAGCATCGGTCGGTCGGGCTAGCCCGTCGACCAAGGCACGTAACCAAGGGCCAAACAATCGAGGAGCTAATAGTATTAAGCATGTGGAGCTCAGAGTTGTGGGCACATGGAAACAATATACGACCAGGGTAAGGAATTTAGGGGGGCCAACAATTCAGCGCTAGACCAGGGCCACATGGGTGCACGTAGGTGACCAGGAGCTCAAAGATAGGGGTTGTTCCCTAATTTTGGGCCCAAAGTGGGTTTTCTACCTTATAATAAAGATTTTAATGGATTTTTAACCAGTTTTGGGAGATTTAGTCCATTTTTGCAGGATCTTGGGCCCTTTTTTAGGCCAGATCTTGGGGGGAAGTTGGGAGTTTGTTGCCAACTTCAAGTATATACAAACCAGAGGTTCTTAAAGCCAAAATAAGGAGATTCAGATCAGGAAAATGTTGATGAATTTTTTAGGCAAAGCCATTTTTATGCAGGGAAGCTATTGAGGAGAGCACCTTTGCAGGCCATTTCTGGGAGCTTCGTTCATCTGTTTTCAATGCCGTCAGTTTTGATGGGTTCTTGAGATCTAGTAGAACATAGCTAGCTCATTTTTGTAATCTTTTGGAACTTTTATGATGTACATTTGAAGCTTCTAACAGAAATAAGAAAGCCTCACCCACTAAGACAAAGGCCCAGAGACGTAGGCGAGATTGTTGAACTCTGTTATCAACTTTGTTGTTTATGGTTTGTTGTTTCTTCATGTTTATTTCCATATCTGTATATTATTTTATGGCTGCTATGTTTCCTCATTAATTCTTCCTCTTTCATTAAATTCCTAAATGGTAATTTAACTCATGCTTTAAAACTCAACCATTGTCGTTAAAAGATCTTTTCGGATCAATAAATGATATTGGATGAAGTGGTAAGATTGAGATCTTGGGTAAGTGATCCAGATTATTTTCGGCACGAAATGAGAGCGGAGATATAATAAAGAAATGCACAGAGATATCACGTATATCCAGTAATATAACAAAAATATATCAGAGATGCTACCATAAACACAGAGATACAGTAATACAGGATTTATATTAATGAAAGAAATGTACAGAGACTGTAAAAATACAGAGTGAAAGAATCGCTAGAATGGTGGCAGCTTATCTCTGAGAAGAGATGTGACCGCTACTTGCATTCGCAAGAAGATGGTTACAATGAGGCTCTGGAGGCCTTTTTACAGTAATTGGGAATTCCAAAAGTCCTAGACATCCAAAAACCTAACCCTAGGAGATGAAGCACCAAAAGTCATGTGGGTCCCATTTGGGTAAGTTGGTGCATCAACTTCCCGGGGTCGTAACTTTTGCATACGATCTCCATTTTAGGCGTGTGATAGCTCGTTGGAAAGGTATCTTCGAGGAGATTCATTTTGGAGGCTCATTCATGCCTTTGGATATCATTGAGAACCTCGATCTCCAAAAAAACTTCATTTAGGCCCTCAAAATGGCCCCGAAAGTTAAAACCTGCTAAAAATAGTAAATTGCCAAAATGGCCAGAAAACTGTTTTGAGCCATTTGGAAAAGGTGGGTGG
>JZKD02S1807627.1:44988-56106 GCA_000966675.3 Picea glauca | reverse complement strand
AAATAAGGTTTGAAACCACCATTCCCTTTCAAATTCAATCATAAATGGTTAGAATAAGGTGGATTTAGGAATCTAGTCATATAGAATTAAAGGAGGTTTGATCATAATATAGGGGAATCAACAATGTATTAGTTTCTATAAAATCAAAAGAAAACAAAAGGATAGTACCAGTGTGGTACCAGTTAGGCCAAGGAAAAGTCTCAAAATTCTCAAAAGGAGTTTATTGAGACCATTAGGAACAAACAAATATATCGTATGAAAGAAATAATGGAGGAATATTTTCAAAAGAGGAGGATACTAAACTTAAATCATTAGAAGGTTTAAAAAGGAAGTTGTTGGAACAGGAAGAAGTGGTCTGGAGATTTAAAAGCAGGGATATTTGGTTGGCAGAGGAGGATGAGAATGCTATTTTTTTTCGAAACCATGTAAAGAATGGAAGAATATCAACACCATATGGGATACAAGGAAGATAGAGAATTCGAAGGTTAGAATATTTTCATAAATAAGAAAATAATGAGTAAGTCAATTCAAAATCTCGGTTTCAAGAAACTTCAAGGGGTAACATAGACAATATTTTTAAAGAAATATTTTTTTTCCAATCTTAATGGAAGAAAAAAAAATGAGGATCTTGAAGCATAAGTTACCAAAGAGGAACTTAAATCAGTATTACAATTTCTTAAAAAGGTAAAATGTCCCAGACTAGATGGTTCGATGGTAAAGTTCTATTTGGGATTCTATGAATTCCTTGAGAGATATTAAAAGTTATGGAGGAATCTAGAGGTTCTAGGAAAGTATTGGGTGCACTAAGTGAAACATTTATATCATTGATTGCAAAGAAAAATGTTCTAGAAATATTTGAGTGTTATATTCCTATATATCTATGTAACTATGTGTATAATTTTTATTGCAAATATCTTGTATAACAAGATTAAAAAAAAAACATATTTTATCTGGAAAGATTCGTTTGTCTTTATTAACAATAGGAAAATTCACGATGTAGCGGGAATAATGTAAGAAGTGTTACACATTATAAAGGTAAAAAATGTTCCAGCTGTGGTAATGAAATAAGATTTAGCCAAGGCTTATGATAACTTGGTGAGCTAGTTATATCTTAGGTTATTGCTAATTTAGATCGGGATGAGAAATCAAGTACTAAATTGGATAATGGGTTTCTCTTCATCAATCTATTTTGTATTTTTGATAAATGGTTCAACATTTAGTTTTTTATATCCTACTAGGGGAATTAGATAGGATTATCCAATGTCACCTTTTCTTTTATGATTAGTACATGAAGGTTTAAGTAGGATGATAACATCTTGTAAAAAGGAAGGCACTGTAAATGGTATCAAAATGGGGAATGCTCTTCATTTGACCCATTTATTATTCATAGATGATGTTATTTTGTTTGGCATAAGATTAGTTTTAAAAGAATGAAGACATAAAGAAATTATTGATTTGTATAGTAAAGAAATAGGGATGGAAGTGAATGTTATCAAATATATTATTTCATTAAATGGTTTGAAAGAGGGATTAGAAAGACACTGTTGTCATATATTTCTTTTTACACCCTTTCTCGTTGATCTGAAAATGGATAGAACACATACAACACTTGATCTAAAAATATTACTAAGTTCAATACCACTTTCTTATTCCAAAATATTTGATTGACAATGTTTATAGCATGGAAGTGATTTATCTTACTCAAACAAACACTTTAACTAATGATCATAACTTGCATAATCCATCTTACATAAGTAAATGTGGAAACACTTTATTAATGCACAAATGCTTCAAGTACAATAATAGGAATTTACAATACAAGAGTTGAAGACACCCTTCAAATATTTTTCTTTAATGCAAGAAAGAACGTCACCCTTGCATTCCTCTCGAAAAACTGAGAAAAATGAGTATAAAGTCAGCTATATTCTGCTTACAGTGCCCCAGACTCCCCTTGGCACGCAAAACAATTCAATGACCTTTTTACAAATTGCTCAAATGAAAAAAAAAATAGTGCTTCATTGAATTCCTGGTGAAAAATCATGCAAAATTGATATAAAATACTTGAAATTCCATCAAGGTGACTCTCAACATGCTTTACGGTGTAGCCTCGTACCCTTAGCACATTTTACGAGACTAAAATATGCATAGAAATGTGTGTACCATGAATTGGAATGTGTGTCATGCCCTAGGGGTGCGCGCCATTAAATAGGTGCCCCTCTTAACCAAATTCCAAAACTTTAGGCACACATTAAATACATTTTGGTTGGGTTATTAACCAAATCCGAACTTTGTGAAAGCCGTTATCTATATTTAAAGTTATAGTTAAAACCAACTAAGAGAAATCAATAGTTGGTTGGCGGAGTTTGGAAAAGTCTTTACAATGGTTGGTGGGTCGTGGGTTCCATTGCCACTGACCGTGAATCTTTTTGTGGTTATTTGTTATATATATACAAACCTCCACGTGATCTTTGGAATGGATATTATATTGTTATAACAATATAATATATTGTGGTTAAAACAAACTCCCACCGAAATATATGCATTGAATCTTTTTTGTGGTTATTTGTTATATATATACAAACCTCCACGTGATCTTTGGAATGGATATTATATTGTTATAACAATATAATATATTGTGGTTAAAACAAACTCCCACCGAAATATATGCATTGAGCCCCACGTTCTAATAGGAACAGTTACATGGTATGGCATTGGATAAGGGTCGAGGGCTTAAGCCCTCGGCCCTTTAGCCACCAAAATGATACTTTATTTAACTTTAAATGTATAAAGTTCCAAGTAATGGTGCATTGGCAATAGAACTTGTGTTAAGTATTTGGTGGCTATGGAGGTCATGGGTCTATTCCCTTGTACTCCATGATAATTTTATACAACCTTAACCATTATTATCCAATGAGGGGATTCCATACAACCTTAACCATTAGTAGCTAATGAGGGGCTTCCATACAAACTTAATCATTATTTTTCAATGAGGGGCTTCCATACAACCTTAATTATTATTTTGCAATGAGGGGCTACCATCTTAACTATTATTATCCAATGAGGGGTTGTCATACAACCTTAACCATTATTAGCCAATGAGGGGCTACCACCTTAACCATTATTATCCAATGAGGGGTTTCCATACAACTTTCACTTCCCGTTATTATCCAATGAGGGGCTTCCATACAACCTTAACCATTAGTAGCCAATGAGGGGCTTCCATACAAACTTAATCATTATTTTCAAATGAGGGGCTTCCATACAACCTTAATCATTATTTTCCAATGAGGGGTTGCCACCTTAACCATTATTATCCAATGAGGGGTTGCCATACAACCTTAACCATTACTAGCCAATGAGGGGCTACCACCTTAACCATTATTATCCAATGAGGGGTTTCCCTACAACTTCTGCTTCCCTTCCCTTCGATAGTCGGCACACCGGGAGCGAACTGTGCGGGCAATGGTTTAGGGATTTCCCTCCTTCCTTATCTATCTGATCTGGATACCTTATATGACTGAGCAGGGTATTAAGGCTGCCATGGAGCTTAGTGTATGGACAAAGGTGATATGGATTTCACTCTATGGCCTTACTACGACGAAGGCTAGTTTACATGGAACTGACTCTACAGACTAAGGCTTAAAGATATAAGGCCTTATAAAGAATCCTTAAAGAGATGCCTTCATGTGTTTAGGGGCTTGTAATAGTATAGTGGTAAAGATTAGCTCTAAAGACTCTCCACCAGGAGAGCCTTAGGTGGGGCCTTAGGTGCGATATTCTAGACTAGATAACATTAATCATTATTTGCCAATGAGGGGCTGCCACCTTAACCGTTATTATCCAATGAGGGTTTCCATACAACCTTAACCATTATTTGCCAATGAGGGGCTTCCACCTTAACCATTATTATCCAATGAGGGGTTGCCATACAACCTTAACCATTATTAGCCAATGAGGGGCTACCATACAACCTTGATCATTATTTTCCAATGAGGGGATTCCATACAACTTTAATCATTATTTTCCAATGGGGGGCTACCACGTGGCAGCCGCTCATTGGCTAACATGTGCCACATGTCATTAAATAACTGGACCACTTGGATTCCAACTCAATTTCTAACGAATCTGCCAACTGTCATGCCATGTAACTTGTATGATGCCACATGTCACCCTAGAGCTACCACTTGTCAACCTATGAGCTTTCCACGTGTCTCTCTCTAAGCCTGCCATGTGTCTCTTCAGGGTTGACTTTTTCCCTGGTTGACCTAAATTTTGACCATCCATAACTTTTGCATACAGACTCTGATTGACTTGTCGTTTGCACCATTGGAAAGATGACAATGAGATATTTGCAATGATATACTTTTATATAAATTTTGATACATTTGTATTTTGATCTTTTCTGACCCTTTCTGGATCCTTGTGAGGATTTTGGATCCTCCTGGACCTTTGTGAGCATTCATGAATCCTCCTAGATCATTCCTCCCCACTGGGAAGATTTTGGACCACCAAAAGGTTTTCATTCAGACATTAAATGAGGGAGATGCCTCTCCACTTGACCTGTGTCTCTTCCCCATGATTGGACCACTTGACTCATTACAATCAACTTAATAACAAGGATGAAAGATGAAATAATGTTGCTAAAATAATAAATAACTCTCAAAATTCCACATCTATTTGCATTCATATTTTCCACTACTATCCATGCACAACATATCAGCAGTAGTAGCAAACATATGCTCCTGTTAATGAATTAACAACGTCCCTTTTCTTCTTAGCAAAATCCATGTCACTTATCAACTTCAGAAACATTGCATGCAAGTGACCTTCATGTGGAAACTTTGGATAATTCTAAAACACTTCATGACTAGGAGATAACTTGACTATTTCATTATCATATTCCAAAGCATATCCTTCACTTACTTTTGCAGACATCATAGACACATTCTTGCTTGCATTCATAACACCTACAACTGTGATTTGTGTCTCATCACCTGACTCGAATCCCAAATCTTGTTGGACTGTGAAAACAACCTTTTTCTTTCCTTTGCCTCCATACTTTTTAGGCCTTAATTCAGGATGCATCTTCCAGCATTGATCTTCATCATGTTCATTTTTCTTGCAATGAGTACATGTGAGCTTTGATTCTTCCTTCTTTATTATAGTTACATGTTTCTCTTTTCCCTTGTTCATATTTCCATTATTCTGAGCAAACTCCTTGGAGGAACCATCTTTAGCATCCTTCCTGGTAGACTCAAGATGCACAACTTGAACACAGACTTCATCAAAATGAGTGGGATTTAAGAAAATAAGAGTATGACGAATGTAACTATGCAAAGCACCAATGTATTTTAGAAGGGTTTATGTAGAATGCAATGAAATATTTAAATCCAATGCTTTCTTCCTAAACTCCTCAGTAAAATCCTTCATACTCTGTCCTTTTCCTTTCCTCAGATATTGGCATTCCATAATTGTCTTTTTCAATATGCCAAAGGATAAAATTGTTTCCTTAATGCATCTTTGAATTCTGACCAAGAAGAGAGAATATTATCGCTCTTTTGGATACCTTCATGAAGTTTACCTTCCCACCAAATCAATGTTGTACCTTCAAGGCAAAGAGAGGATAATAAATATTTACCTAGTCTTCATCAATATTTTGAACACAGCAATAATCTTCCATTTATCGAATCCAATTGTCTAGCTTCTCTAGATCAGGTTTTCCATTAAACATGGGCAAGTTAAAATTGACATCTAACTTTAACAATGGCTTCCTTGAAGCAATTTTCTTACGAGGAGTTGATGGCGAAAAAGTGGAAGGAGATGAAGGAGGTGACGAAGGATTTCTTGAAGGAGGTGGAGAAGGAGGAAGATCATCTTCTTTCTTAAATTTTCCAGAAATTTCTCCTTTTTGTAATCCTCTCTCACTATAAAGCTCTTCCACCATTGCCTTCATCTTATTAAAGGCATGGAAGAAATCATCTTCATATTCATAAGGACATATTTTCCTTGGTGAAGCCATCTCTTCTCTTCGAGTGAAGATCCTTGAATGAATTTCAATATTATAAACCTAAAAATTTCCTTCACCACGCTTGTGTTTATCCCTTGTAAGCATTCACATGTCAAACTAACTCTGATACCACTCACATGTCAAATGGATAAAACCCATACAACACTTGATCTGAAAATATTACTAAGTTCAATACCACTTTCTTATTCCAAAACATTTTATTAACAATGACTATAGCATGGAAGTGATTTATCTTACTTAAAACAAACACTTTAATTGATGATCATAACTTGCATAATCCATCTTACATAAGCAAATGCAGAATCAATTTATTAATGCTCAAATGCTTCAAGTACAATATAAGGAATTTACTATACAAGAGCTGGAGACTCCCTTCAAATATGCTTCTCTAACGCATAAAATAACATCACCCTTGCATTCCTCTCGAAAAATAATAAAAATGAGTATAAAGTTGGATATATTATGCTTACTGTGCCTTGGACTCCCCTTGGCACGTAAAATAATACAATGACCTTTTTACAAATTGCTCAAATGAAAAAATGGAGCGCACCGTTGATTTCCTAGCAAAATATTGTGCAAAATTGATATAAAATACTTGAAATTCTATCAAGGTGACCCCTGACATGCTTTGTGGTGTAGCCTCGTACCCTTCATACTCTTGGCATGTTTTACGAGACTAAAATATAAATAGAAATGTGTGTCCCATGAATTGGAATGTGTGTCATGGCCTAGGTGTGTGTGACATTAAATAAGCACCCCTCTTAACCAAATTATAGAACTTTAGGCACACATTAAATACATTTTGGTTGGGTTATTAACCAAATATGAACTTGGTGCAACCCCTTATCTATATTTAGAGTTATAGTTATAACCATCTAAGTGTAACATATAGTTGCTTAGAGGAGGTTGGATAAGTCTTTACAATGGTTGGTGGGACGTGGGTTCTAGTCCCATCGATTGTTAATCTTCATTTTGTTTATTTGTTATATATATACTATATATATAAAAATCTCCACATAATATTTGGAATGGATATTATATTGTTATAAAAAAATAATATATTGTGGTTAAAACAAACTCCCGCTGAAATATATGCATTGATCCCCGTATTCTAATGGGAATGGTTACATGGTATGGAATTGGCTTATGCCCTCGGCCCTTTATCCACCAAAATGACACTTTATTTAACTTTAAATGTATAATATGCCATATCATGGTTAATATCCAAGTAATGGTGTGTTGGCAATGGAGCTTGTGTTAATTATTTGTGTTAAATTTAGAGTAGTTATTGAGTTATTTTCAATTTACTAGACAATAATAACATAAGAAGGATACACAATCACAAGGTACACAACATTTATCTTGGGAAACCCTCATGGGGGAGAAAACCCGACAAAAAATTCCTTAATATAGATTGCCAATACAATGCCAAGATAATAAACCAAACACTAGAGAATATCCAACACTTAGCAATGTGCCTCTCTCTTCCTTCTTCCGGCAATTGGAAACTGCAGCTTCCTTCAAACTTGTGCACTAGATGAGTGACTTGAGTGAGTGAGCTAATGAGTTGCCTTCCACTCTTATTTACACTAGCTAGCAGGCATTGGGGTGGTGTCTCTTCATCAACCAGGGTTGACTTCTTCTTTAGTGGCTAAAACCACTTTAGTTAGGTCTGGGGGCCGACTTCTTAATTAGCAGCATATAATTAGGGTTTGACCATTCCACAAAAGGGGATTTGGTCTTATACAAATCCCGACATGATCAATCCACAAAAGGGGATTGATTCATAAGATAATAGCTCAATAATAAGTAGAATATTCTTAGTAGTTATAATATTTCAACACTCCCCTTAACAATAAGGGTATTCTACAACATCATCAAGAGAGAGAGAGGGCAACAACATCAACATCATCTGGAACACTGACTAGCATATCTTTTAATCATCGGAATTTTGTTTTTCTCGTTGTCAATAACATCATCATTCACAACATGGATTTGGAGTATCATCATCATCATCATTCATAGCATGAAGTTGAAACATGAAACATCAACATCAGTTAGCATAATAAAATCAATAACAACACATCAACAACATCATCATGAACAACACGAGGCTAGAGCAACATCATCACAACATGAGGCTAGAGCAACATCATCATCATCATCATCATGTGGCAACATAATGAGACAAGTGTATCAACAAAAATTTTCGGTACTCTGACAGTCCCTAGGGATATTTCAAGGAATCATAAGATTCCCTAGAATATAAAATCCTAATGGAGCTACCACATGGTACTCTGACAGACCATCCTTACCGCACTTTCAGGATTTGCCCAGGAATCATAAGATTCCCAAGGATTTAAATTCATAATGGAGCTACCACTACTGACCACATCTAGCATATACATGCACAGGTACTCTGACAGACCATCCTTACCAGAAATTTGGGATTTGTCCAGGGATGATCAGTCCCCTAGAATATAAAATCCTAACTGAGCTACCCATTGTTGGTCAAGATACCATAGTATCATCAACATCACTCCCCCTTTTGACGGAGGTCCTTTCGTAATATACCAAGCTTGTCTCCAAATTTCTCAAACTTTACATGAGACAGAGGCTTGGTCAACACATCTGCAACCTGCTCATCTGTGCCAACATATTGGAGCTTTATAGCTCCCCTCTAAACCATATAATGAATGTAGTGATACTGGATTTCTATGTGCTTTGAATTGTCATGGAACACAAGGTTCTTTGTCATCTTTATGCAACTTTGATTATCACATAGAATCGCAGTTGCTTCCACATCCAGATCAAATAGACCTATCAACAACTTTCGAAGCCATATGGCTTTACAACTGGCAGAACATGTAGCAATGTATTCTTCTTTTGTTGTGCTGAGAGAAATACTATATTTCTTCCTACTCTGCCATGAAGTCATGTCTGACCCCAGACTAAAACAACATCCTGAAGTTATCTTTCTATCAGAAACACTTCCAGTCCAATATTAATCGTTATAACCAATCAGTCTGAAGTCATGATCTCCATTATAACAGAGACCAAAGTCCAACATACCCTTAAGGTATCTCATCACATGTTTTTCAACAACAAGGTGAACACATCTAGGCTCTACCAAATACTGACTCAAGGTGTTCATAGAAAAACATATATCTGGCTTGGTGTTCATCAAATATATCAACGATCCAATGATCTATCTGTATAGTATAGCATCAACCAATTCTAACGAAGTATCAACCAGGAGCTTCAAATTTGTTACCATGGGTGTGTAAATGGATTTTCACTCCAACATATCAAACCTCTTCAGTATTTCAACTACATACTTCCCTTGGTTAAGGAAGATCTTCTCTGGGCTCTGCCAAACCTCAAGACCAGTGCATTAGGCCTAGGTCTTTCATCTTAAATTCTGCAGTGAGCTTCTTCTTACAATCAGTGATGAGATTTTCTTCTCCAGTTAAGAATAAGTCATCCACATACAACAACAATTTAATTGTCTCATCATACACAACCTTGAAGTAAAGGTTAGAGTCAGCTGTATGTTTGGTAAAGCCCAAGCTCATCGGGAAACTGACAATTCTTCCATAGCAAGCTCTAGGAGCTTGCTTCAATCCATACAAAGCTTTCTTCAACCTACAGACATGAGTCTTTCTATCTTCAACTTCAAACCATTGAGGTTGTTCTATATACACTTCTTCTTCAATGACACCATTTAAGAAGGTTGTTTTCACATCCATCTGGTGTAAATTCCACTTCATCGTAGCTGTAAGGGCTATGATGGTTCTAATAGAAGTGTATCTGGTTACATAAGCAAACATCTCTTCATAGTAAATGCCTTCCTTTTGAGAAAATCCACGAGCTAAAAATCTTGCTTTATGTTTTTCAATAATTCCAACAACAACATGTTTTATCTTGTATCACTACTACATATGACCAAAATTTTCCATGGTTTTTCATTTATATTTCCACACATATCCGTCGCACTTTCCACAAAAGCAAAGAATATTTTTCATGGAACTTTTTTCAACGCTATATCCACGAACTAGGTATTCGTGGAAACGACGACGACATAAGCCCGCCACGTGTCATCATCCTCAAGATAGGTTTACCTTAAAAAGCGTGGCAATAGTGACAAAACATCGTTGCAATAGGGATGAAAAACCATGCTGAAGTAAAAAACTCACCAACAGATTACCACACAGATGCCATACGTGGGACAAAAAAACATGGAAAGTTGCGACGAAAAAGTGTGGCAATAGCGACGAAAACTCTTGGCAAAGAAAAAAATCACGAAGAGCTTACAACGCAGATGTTATATGTGCGAGGAAAAACCGTGGAAAAGTGCGACGAACTTTCATGGCAATAGCGACGAAAATCCTTGTCAGAGTAAAACCTAATCATTAGCTTGCGACGAACTTTCATCGATATTGCCACGCCTCCTGTAGGTTTAAAAAAAAAAATCTACATGAGAAGTTGGATGTTGGGATTCGTGAGATCTTCTAAAACAATAGGTATGATATCCACCATTTCTTATTGCTATAAAAATGTAGTAATATTGTAGCATTGTGAATTGAAACTAAACATTAACGATACAAAGGATTGTTTTGCAATATTTAAACTAATGGAAAGGTTTGAGAAGAACTTGTCCATGATGGATTCAACCATGGGAGTGGATGGGGGACATAATTAGAATTAGGGTAATAGGGCTCTATGGAATTAAGTGGATCATCTCCCATCATGATTTTATAATTATTATGAAGTGGGGTATATTGAAAGGAATTACTTATATCCTCACCATCCTTGATGTGGGTACTACCAAAAGACAATACATAATACACATGATTGTGTACAATTGATTAATAAATGGGAGGAACAATACATGAGATAGAGTAGTGATAATATGGTGAATTGTGAACTTTATATCCATGGTGAAAATATAGTAGGTTGTGCCTACATTGGGATAAATATCGTCACCTAGTTTGGAGCCAATTCTAGCACAAACATGAGAGATGAAAATCAAGGACCCATATATCAAGCTTTATAGTGAGCACCAAGGTTTGATGTACTATGAAAGAAAG
>JZKD02S1807627.1:10749-26353 GCA_000966675.3 Picea glauca | reverse complement strand
CACAAAAATGTGTTAACCCGAGAGCATCATGAATTGTCCATGATAGTATTCCATGGAATTGAAATCGTTTTTTCCCTATTGGTCTAGAGATGTCATACATAGTGACGCCAACCCACAACTTCAGCAACTCATCGATAAGTGGCTCAAGATATACGTTCATATCTTTAACCTAGTACTTACCTAATTGGTTCAACATACTGCATGATTAATTATACTTATCTAGATTTTGTTATATATAAAAGAAATAATTACCATGCACGAAACAAAGAAATGAAATATTTTGTCATACTTTAAAGCAAATAAAAGATAATTAAATACCTGGAACAATCATTGCCAACATTGTGTGCTCTCTCTTGATTGACATACAAGTAGGAAGGTTATTTTTTATAACAAAAACAGGCCACACTGAGTACGTAGAACGAAGCTCTTCAAATGGATTGACACCATCAGCTGCCAACGAAATTCTAACATTACAAGGTTCTTATTTAAAAATTGGCCACTTTTCTTCTATGTACCTCAATGCAGAACCATCTGCAGGCATTTGAAGAACACCATCTCGACTTTTTTTCTTTTCATGGAAATCCATAAATTGTGCTATACTTTGGCACCTGAACAACCATTGGAAATGTGGAATTATCGAAATATAACAAAGAACTTTGTGAGGCACCTTCTTTGACACTTTATCGATTCAATATATACTTATTTGACATTGTGGGAATTCATTTTCTAATTCATATTGTCCATAGTATATGATATGATCATTAGGACATGCATTAATAGCCTGATAGTCCATTCCAATTTCTTTCATAATCACGTATATTTCTCGATATGTGCGTGGAAAAATATTTGACGTCGGTAATAGAAAATCACCTAACGATCTACAAAATTCAAAACAATAAGTCAATGTAAACAATATTAATCATCAATATCACATCCATACTAATTTACAAATTAGAAAACAATAGCAATATAGAAAAAAATAGAACCTTTTAAGTATTTGTGAACATGCAGGCATAAATAATTAACAAATTAAATACTTTAGTATCTGTGTGAGGCATGTGTTTGATAAACCATTCAAAACCTTCAAGTTCATCGACAACAATATAGCAGATAAAAGTTTTTTTGTTGAGCCTTCATAAAGACGTTGACGTGACTTCTTGAGTAGAGGACCGACATCATGACTATCATCCTGGTTGTCCTCATCCATTGGAGAAAATGTGTCTTGGATCAATCTATATATCTCATCTTCTTGATTTGAATCACTAATGTTATCTCCATCCATATCATCATTAATAACTTGATCAACAGCTTCAATATTCTGATCTTGAAGTTCATCACCCTTAAAGGAGTATTTCTGCTAGTACTTGGCAAATAACTCTCTGGAGGTCGACATTTTGGGGGAATCGTCTATATATTTAAAAACAACATAGAAAAGTTAGTATGTATATAAAATATAAAAATACCGATAAGAAATATTACTAAAATTCATGACATGATGATTATTACAGAGAATACATTAAATATTGAATCCTCTTACCAAGGGACAATATTCATAACCCACTTCGGCATGCCCCTTATCCCTATAATGTCTTTTATTTGTTGTTATTAAATGTCTTTTTCTTTGCAAGCCCCTGCAATCATAGCAAGGGAAATAACATTTTCCATCACCCCTCGCCTCTAATGTCGCTCTTAACCGAGCAAGCTTCCTGTCATTTTCGTTCATAGTGACAAATCCTTGTACTGACAAGTAATTGTCTTACCTACACCATACCAAACAATAAGTTTTCAATTTTTTATGTTTTAGCTACTCCTTCATGATATTTTAGCTACTCCTTTTGATTATGATATGTTTATTTACAGTGACCTACAATCCTCACAATTATTTCTTCTAAGACATTTTGACATGCTTTTTTTTATTATTATCGATTAACTATTAAGATCGATATGCTTCAATTTGTACTTTAGAGTAGTGTGTACTGAATCACCATGGAAAATAATTACACACCATCTAACGAAAGTGGTAAAAATTTCTCAAACTTGAATCACTCGACACCATACACTAGCCTCTAAGTTGTTTTGTAGAGAAAATGTCAATCTTTGAAATTCACCACTAAAAAAAGAATGCCAACCACTTGTCACAATTTTATGCTACTTACAGTGGTCACGGTTTTATTTTCTAAGACACTTTGGCATGTTCTCATTTTTCATTGTCTGACTAGTAGATTTCATCATGTTATCATATATTTTGTCATGAAAGTTTTATATTTTATCTACTCTTTATTAATAGTGTATAAAAAAGTTACATCAACTACAAACTAGAGTTAATCACTACATCTAGAATTGTGTATGATTATAAAAAATTGAGAGAAACAACATCACATAAGAATACAATGTTATATGACTAACCTAACCTAATACTAGACTAAAAATATGACATTAATATGTATAGTCACAACATCATAGAAACACAAAAGTTAGAGAGCTAACAAGGTCTCTAAGGGATAGAATTAGACTAAAGAGGATTTTTTTTCCACTTTCTATTTCAAACATTAGTCCAACCAATGAAGTTGTTATGAGTTGGTGGTTTTGTAATAAGGATTAAATTGCCATAAGGAATTGTAGGCTCAAATTAATCTAGATTGAAAATGACATCCATTTTTAATGTTTGAATTGACTTATTGATGGAGCGATTTTCCCTCTTCTTAAAATACTTCTTCAGAAAATATTTTTCTTGACATTTCACATTAATTTCCATAGAATATACTAACTAGATCCAAAAACCAATGACATGAAATATGGTACTACACATATAATATATTATCAAGGAAAAAACAAGCTACATGAAATTTCATTTGAACAAAAATTTACAAGTTAAATGAGTACATCAATAAAAAAACATACTAACCTTGCAAGTTCAAAATCCGAGCTATGTAGATCGAGAATTGGATTTGTTCAACCGGTGGGTGATGGAAAAAATAAATAGCTCAAACAAAAGGCACGAATAGTGTCGCAACTATAGCAATTGTGTCGCAAAGTCTCTTAAAGTTAGGAATATATAAATCAACTAGTCAACTAGCCGTTATCACATGTTTTTTGAGATAGGAAAAAAATTTGTGGCAATAGCAACGAACTTTCATGGCAATAGCGACAAAAATCCCGCCCAATTTAAAAAACCTATTTGTGGCAATAGCGACAAATTTTTGTGGCAATAGCGACAAAGTTTTGTGGCAATAGCGACAAAAATCCTGGCCTATTTAAAAAAAACATGAAAATAATGGAAATGTGGAAAAACATCGTGGAAATATCCGCCCATATGTAGTAGTGTATAACCATTTGGAAGATACCACATCTTTTCTCTTCCGTCTGGGAATTATTTCTCATACATCATTCTTTAGAATGGATTGGTATTATTTTTTCATGGCATCTACCCATTCTTTCTTCTGGATGGCTTCTTCAAATAAAGTAGGCTATTTCTCTATGAGATCACACATCAAAGCCATATAACTAGAGAATGGATTAGGTTTCTTGACTTTCCTCATGGTTCCTTCTAGGGCACCATACTTCTCTCCATATTGAATAAGGTCCCTCTCCCAAGATGGATTTCTCTTGTGAGAGATCACCGTCTGGGGAAGTTCTTGAGATTCTATCATATCATGATCTTCTTGAATCTCATCATCATGGGAAACTGTGATTTCCCTCACTAGTTATGCAACTCTAGGAGCTACAGGTTCTTATTCATATACTTCTTCAAGCTAAAATATCCTTGATTTATTGAGTGTTACATCTTCATCAAAGGTTACATTTCTATTTATCTCAATATGATGGTAACCTGGTATGTAAATTTTGAAGGCCTTTTAGACCTCACAGTATCCAAAAAATATTCCCTTTTTTTCTGAAGGGTCTAGCTTGGTTCTCTTTTCTTTCAGAATGTGTACAAACATTGGACAACCAAATATCTTGAGATGTCTTACTTCTGGCTTCTTTCCAAAGAACATTTATTCAGGGGTTTTGAACCCAAGTGCACTATGGGATAATTGTTTTTCTACATACATTGTTGTTCTTCCTTTCTTCCCATAAGTTCATTGGAAGATCTTGATCATGGATCATAGTCTTTACTGCTTCCATTATAGTTCTATTATTTCTTTCTGCTACACCATTTTCTTGAGGATTGTAGGGAGTGGTGATATTTCTCTTAATCCTAGCATCTCTGCAAAAGATTAAATTTTTTTTTGAGGTGTATTCTCATCCATTATCTGACCTGAGTATCTTGATTTTTCTTTTAGATAGATTCTCTATCAAGGCTTTGAATTCCTTGAATTTTCAAAACACTTCATCTTTTGATTTCAATAAGTAAACCCAAGTCTTGTGAGAATAGTCATCAATAAATGATACATAGTATGCATACCCACTAAGATAGGTTGATGGCATCGAGCCACATACATCTGAGTGTATGAGATCCAAGACTCCTACTTTACTATTGCTCTTCGGGAACAAATTATTTATGTTCTTTCCTTGTGAACATCCCTTGCACACGCCTTCATGGTCAACTTTAAAATCTAGCAGACCTATAACAGCCTTGCTCACATATGGTAAGGCCTTGTAGTTGATGTGAGTTAGTATTCTATGCCAAAGTTCACATATACTCTCAATGGAGTTAGTCAAGGCTGCATCTGAGTGACCTTTTAACTTGTACATGCCACCTTCTTCTATTCCAATAACAATTGCATCTTCTATGATTTTTCCTTTAGGCCACATAAGGACTTCACCATCTATGAATGCAACCCTGAAACCTTTCTTATCTAAATCTGAGATGAAAGAAAATTCTTTTTCAATCCTGGTACATATAGTACATCCTTCATCTTCATTGGGGTCCCTGAATCAAGTTTGTAGGTGGACTCTCCCACTCCTTTGATAGGGTATTGGTAATCATCTCCAAGTGTAACTTTCTGGGGGAAATTATTTTCTGTAAGTCTAGAGAGAATGTCTCTCTGACCTGTCATGTGCTTAGAAGAACCACTATCTATGAGCCAAGTATCCTCTCCAGGTGACATTGA
Organism: Picea glauca; assembly: GCA_000966675.3. Lineage (NCBI taxonomy): Eukaryota > Viridiplantae > Streptophyta > Pinopsida > Pinales > Pinaceae > Picea > Picea glauca. Next base: position 21,299 of record JZKD02S1807627.1, on the reverse strand, counting down.
TCTTGAGAGGGCAGAGAATAAGACATAGTCTTCACTCTTTTCTTTAATCATCTTCATGGGTGGCTCATCATATTCAACTGCATGGGCATGGTGTCTTTTGTTATTTCTCTTCTTGTATTCTTCTCTTCTAGCTGGACAATTCTTAGCAATATGTCCCATCTTGTCACAATGGTAACATTGATAATATGAGAAATCCTTTTCTCTTCTTTGACCTTTCTGAAACTTCTGGAATCTCCCTGGAAGTTGAAACTCTTTATGGATGAATCTATTTGGGGAGTGAGATTCCTTATGTAGGTGAGTCTCCTTCTTGAAGTGAGACCTTCTCTTTCCTATTTTAGAAAGAGTAGATAGGGCTTGATATCCATCCCTTAATAGCACTAATTATCGGTTAGCTACTCTTGCTTCTTCTTGAACACATTCTTCCCAAAGATTGTCAAAATGTAGTTTCTCCTTTCTGGCACAAATAGTTTGGATGAATGCATCCCAAGATCTTGTGAGACCATTAAGAGTTGTCATTATGAGTTCATATTCATCTAGGTTATCTCAAATTTCTTCTAGTTGTTCCTTGAATTGAGAGATCTTAGAGAAATAGTAATGAACAGTTTCTCCTTTCTACATCTTTGTATTCTTGAGTTGGGTTCTCAAGTTCATCTTCCAGTTAATGTTCCTTCCTTAATACAATCTAGTTAGGGCATCAAACATTTCTTTTGGATTACTCTTATATTCCACTTGAGGGATCAGGTGATATTTGATAGAGTCTGCAATGGTTCTTTTGGCCCTAACCATATCCTTCGGTTACTTTTCTTTAGTTGTAGCATCTACAGGTTCTGTTACATTTTCCTTGATGAATCTTGCAAGGTCATTCTCTTCAAGAATGAGTATAATCCTATACTTACGGGAATGGTGTTATCCACACCTTCTAACTTGTCAACAAGCTTGTTGCATGTAGACATCTTGACCTGGAGCTGGGAAAATAAACAAAAATTGAAAGTGCTCAGAAATTAAATTTGAACTTACCAGGAGGTGCGCTTGGTTGAGGCAAGTAGCCTAGTGCAATCTATTTTCTAAAATCCAATTTTTATTCCTTGAAACTAGGCCTACACAAACCTGGACTAGTACTTCTGGTACTGGTTCTAGTTTCCCGGTTTTGTTGTTTTTTGGTACCATTGAAAACTAGGGTTTCTCTTTCTGGAGGCTCTGGCCATCGAAAAGGGGCGCTCAAGCTGCCAATGAGTTCGCTAGGCTAGGGCGCACTTCCCGCGATAATTTTTAGGTTGAAATTCTCTTCCAACAAAAATCCTTAATTTTCTTGTACAACAACAATGACATTTTTGGTAAACCATTGAAAGGTGCTCTATTTAGTCAAGCTCTAATTCCATGTTAAATTTAGAGAAACTATTAAATTCTTTTCAATTTACTAGACAATAATAGCATAATCATGATCACTGAAAGATACACAATCACAAAGTACATAACATTTATCCTAGGAAACCCTCATGGGGGAGAAAACCAAGAAAAAACTTCCTTAATATAGATTTCCAATACAATGCCAAGATAATAAACCAAACACTAGAGAATATCCAACACTGAGCAATGCACCTCTCTCTTCCTTCTTCCGGCAATTGGAAACTGCAACTTCCTTCAAACTTGTGCACTAGATGAGTGACTTGAGTGAGTGATCTAATGAGGTGCCTTCCACTCTTATTTATACTACCTGGCAGGCGCTAGGGTGGTGTCTCTTCCTCAAGCAAGGTTGAATTCTTCTTTAGTGTCTAAAACCACTTTAATTAGGCTTGGGGGTCAACTTCTTAATTAGAAGCATATAATTAGGGTTTGACCAATCCACAAAAGGGGATTTTCTCTTATGCAAAGCCCGACATGATCAATCCACAAAAGGGGATTGATATATAAGATAATAGCTCAATAATAAGTAGAATATTCTTTGCAGTTACAATATTTCAACACTTTGGTGGCTATGGAGGTCATGGGGTTGATTCCCTTGGACTCCATGATAATTTTATACAAGCTTAACCAGTATTGGAAAATGAAGGGTTGCCACGTGGTAGTCTCTCATTGGCTAACATGTGCCATATAAATGGACCACTTGGACTCCAACTTAATTGTTGACGAGTCTGACAACTAACTTGCCACGTAACATGTACGATGCCACATGTCACTCTGGAGCTGCCACTTGTTAACCTATGAGCCTACCATGTGTCTCTCTTTGAGCCTACCACATGTCTCTTCAGGGTTGAATTTTTCCTCAGCTGACCTGAACTTTGACCAGTCATAATTTTTGCATAAGGACTCTATTTGAATTGGTGTTTGCATTGTTTGAAAGATGGCGATGAGCTCTTCATAATGATGTCATTTTCTCAAACTCTCGAGACAGTCAGGTTTTGATATTTTCTTAACCTTTCTAGATCCCTGTGTGTGTTCTGGATCCTCCTGGACCTCTATGAGCATTCCTAGATCCTCCTGGATCACTTGTTGAAGATGGGTTAAAATATCTTTTCTTTTTTTTCTCAAACCCAATGACTACATATTCAAAGATTGGAATTGGATCTATGATAAACTTGAAGAGAGAGTGATTGATTGATGTTACAGTTGGTTATGTAGTGGAGATAAAATGATCTTGGTCAAACAAGTGTTGCAGGGGATACATTTGTATTGGAATTCATTAGCTGACATTCCAAAAGGAATGTCGAAAAAAATTATTTCGTTTTTCTATGGACGGGGAAAACAAAAATGGAAGGCACTCCCTTAGAGAAGTGGAATAAGATTGCAAGAGAAAAGGAGGAGAAAGGGTGTTCTAAAGAATATACATTTGTTTGGACATGCATTGGGAACAAAGTATTTGGAGAGTGATGAGAATTCAATTTTTATGGGGAAAAGTGATTACGATAAAGTACATAGATCCTAGGTAGATGTTGTAAATATATTTTTTATGGGTTGTGTGGTGGAGGTACCATGATGCACTCTATGTCATGTAAAAATTTAATCCTATAATATAATATATAATGGTTCAGTATCATTGTGGGGAGCACAAGGGGGTTATGATTCCGTAAGAGTGGAATGTGAAAGGGGATTCCAATGGAAATTCTCCATTTTTTTTGCTTAGTGTCACGTTAAAAACTCACATATTTCCCACCATGTGTCATAAATGAACATTTCCATCAAATTTGACTTAGAAAGACAAATATAAATGAATGGTGTGGGAAAAGGAAATTCTACTCACATAGCTAAGAAGTATTGGAAAGATACCTTGTAAGGAAAAAAGAGCATCGTTGTGGGAATTTACATAGCTCTTTCATTCCATTCTTTTCCTTCATGGGAATTCAGTCATTTTCATAGTGACCATAATTTTTCTTGTACTTTTCATTCTACATTATCCCATAACCTTTTCATTATAAATGTGAAAACTATCTAAACCAACACTATGAAGAGTGAATTGCAAACCTTGGAAGAGATATTAGTGTTGTAGGTGATTGTAGAGGTTGACAAAAAATAGAAAAACATTACACACATGATATTGTTGGTCCTTGAATTATTTGGAACCAAAGAATTAATCCATCTTGCTTGAACAAAAGGCGATAAGGAGTTGGGATCTTTCTTGTTACATTGGAGCACAAGCGATTAGTGATTTGTGAGGGATTGAAGATGTGTTATCTATGGTAGTGAGAAGAGAGTTTCATGGTTGATAGATGGTTGGATGAATGAGGTGTTTCAAGTGTGTTGTAGAAAGTATATTATCTAAATCATGAAAGGAATGGTTTAGGTTGAGTGAGCTATAATATTGTAGCTAGTTTCTTCTCCTTAGTGGCATGAAATGCTAGCTTGGGGGTGGAATTTTCACTAGATTCCAATGGCTTTGTGGTGAATTTCTCTTACACAACTATTATATGCACCAACTTCAATAAAAATCTTCTACATTTGTGTAATTTAACTTGTTCTATTTCCCATTATGATGAGAATTATGCATGTCATGTCTCTGAATATTCTTAATAATGATTATGGACGTGTAATCCCCATGTTTTTAATTAGTATATGTTTGAATAATTTCATTTCATTTTTAGTACTATACTCAACCATGCATTTTGATGTAACCAATAAACTTGGATTCATTCACAAGATATAAAACCATGCAAACACACGAGAATGGAAAATAACTATCTTTTATTCCTTCTCCATCCTAACTCTTACAATGGAAATTCAACCCCTTATAACTACTATCTAAGATTTTTGAAAACAACCAATTTTAGAAAAACAACTAATTTTAGGAAATTCTTGCATGACTCTAAAATTGACTAATAACTAAGAGATAATTAGAGCGACACTATTTTTCAAATCGATATTCTGATTAAGTTCATAAACTAAGAGATAACTGATAATTAAAATATTAAAAATTCCCGTAAAAACACTAAAACCCCAATCTGAGGCCTTATATGAAGGAATTTGGCCCCAAAAAAGTGTCAAAATGATGTTCGATCTAAAGGATGAGAATGACACAACAGTGAACTCATCGAGACGTAACTCCCTATAAAATTTCATCCCAAATGGATAACCAAGTCAAAGGTTATGACCCTCGGAAAATCCTTCCATCATTCTCCTCTGGTTGAAAAAATGCAGTTCCTGCAAGTTACTGTCTTCAAATTGTTTCCACTTACCAGGATCTAGGTTTAGAAATTCCCCCCTTGTAATCCATTTACTCTCTGTTGGTGCTACACCTTCCCACTGGACCATATATTGGTTGTATTTTCCTTGCCAAGTATGAAGGGTCTTATTATCTAAAATATGTGCAATCTTTTCCTTTTTCTTGCTCAGAATGCATGTTGTCAATCCACCTCTGCCTCACTATCATCACTCAGATCGTCCCCATGGAATATATACAAATAAAAAATTTTAAACATAGGGAATATATCGAGATCAGTTGGTAAATCAACCTTATAATCATTTTCATTGATTTTCTTGAGAATATTGCAAGGACCAATTTTCTTATACTTCAATTTGTGGTAGGATCCTCTAGGAAATCATTCTTTTCCTAAATAAACCATCACCAAATCACCTTCATTGAATACGTGGTATCATTGGTGAGCATCTTTTATAATAAAAAATTGTTCATTACTAGCATGCATTTTTTGTCTCACCTATTGCTTCAACTATTGAGTGTGTTTTGAAAATGCTTCCCCATCATCATTGATCCTATCCCCAAGTGGTAGCTGCACCAAATCCAGGACACCCCTAGGATTTCTACTGTAAACAACCTGAAATGGAGATTTACCTATAGATCTATTCACTAAACTGTTGTAGGAAAATTCTTCTTGAGGTAAATCCAAATCCCACTGCTTGGGATTCTCTCCAACAATGCTTCGTAACAGGTTTCCCAAAATCCAATTTACTACCTTGGTTTTCCCATCTATTTGGGGATGATAGGAACTGTTGAACTGTAATTTAGTCCCAATTTTCTTCCATAAATTCCTCCAAAAATTACCAAAGAACCGATTATCTCTATCATAGGTAATAGTTTTTGGAACCCCATGCAATCTAACAACTTCTTAAAAAAAAAAATTATGCCACCCTCGATGCATCACTATTTTTCTTGCAAGCAATGAAATGAGCCATTTTAGAGAACCTATCAACAACCACAACAACAGAATCATTACCTTGTTGTGTTTTTGGGATCCCCAACACAAATCCATGCTCAAATTTGTCCATGGGTCTGTGGGTAATGGTAATGGAATATACAACCTTGTGTTCTTTCAGTGTCCTTTAGTCATTTGGAAAATCCTACACCATGTCGCATACTTGGTTATGTCCTTTTTTATCTTTGGCCATTAATACTTATCGTCGATTAAGGATAACATCTTATCCTTTCCAAAATGTCCTACAAAACCACTACTGTGAAGGTATCTGATAATATTTTCCCTCGTTGAACCAATTGGAATACACAGTTGTTTTCCTTTGAATAGGTAGCCATCTTGCATAAAAGATTCACCTTGATTAAGATCCATGTTCCCAACGACGGGATTCTTCAATTGTTCCACAATCTCCCGAAAATCATTATCAGACACATAAAGATCCTTTAATGTAGAAAACCCAATTACTTGATTTTCCATGGTTATCAAAAGAACAATGCGTCGACTCAAAGAATCTACAACTTGATTATGTCATCCTGATTTGTGCTTCAAAACAAAGGTGTAGCCTTGTAAGAAATAGACCCATTTTGTATGTCTATTGTTCAATTTCTTTTGGGTGTTTACATTTTTTAATGCAATATGATCAGTAAATAACACAAACTCTTTTGGCACTAAATAATTCCTCCAATGTCGCAGTGCTTGCACAATTGCATAAAATTATACATCATATGTGGAGTAGTTATTTCTTACATCATTCAACTTTTCACTAAAGAATGCAATTGGTATACCTTCTTGGCTAAGTACAACTCAAATGCCTACATGTGAAGCATCATAGTCTACCTCAAACGCTTTATCAAAATCCGGTAAGGCTAATATGGGTGCCTCAGTTACCTTCTTCTTTATAAACTTAAAACTTTCCTCAAATTCATTGGTCGACCTGAATTTCTTTCCTTTGGTGCAATCTTTTATGGGTGCTACAATATTAGTAAAATTTCAAATAACTTTTCGGTAAAAGGTAGCCAGCCCATGAAAACTTCTTACCTTTGTATGATCCTAGGACTAGGCAATTCCAAAATTACTCTGACCTTCTTTGAATCCATATTGACTCCTTCTATTGAAATGACAAAACCCAGAATTCCCAAACTTTCTTACAGGAACCCACTGATCCAGGGGATCAAATTTTGCTCGAAAATAACAGTTCTCGAAATTGCTTCAAAGTGGACACATGTGTAGGCCTCGTCCTCATGAACCTAACGCAACTTGAATGGGTTCAAACGGACATTGTATGAGAGAGATATCATGTTCTGTTCATTTTTCTAAACAATTAAAATTTTGTTGATTGTGCAGTCCATACAGTTTGTACAGTGTTGATGTGGCAGTTGATCATACAGTGATGTGGCAGATGCATTGGCATGCTAAATGGGTAGGCGTTGGTAGACTGGTGGATGAATCAGGTTGTGACATGTTTCATGGTTGTTGGCAAGTTGTATGGTGCCACGTGGCCCAGTCGTGGGTTGCCACATGGCACCCCTCCAGTGTGAAAAATGGGTGAGTTTGCGAGGGTTGAACCCTTGACCTCCAGATGGAATGTCAAAGTTTTAGCAGGGCCAGGATACCAGCCCGCTCGTGGATGTTACTTAACAGTATAATATGTTTAAATTTATTTGTTTTGAAACCTTTGTTCGGGCAACGGACTAAAGGGTCGGGGCTAAGCCCCAACCCCCGGTTCTTTTTGCAGCGCATACAACCAAACCATATGACCTGGCCTTTAATCTTCATGCATGCATATTGTTACAATGGAGGCTAATCTTGTTCACATGAATCATTACCACAGGACCACGTGCCAAGCCTGAGGGAGCTAGCCTACGAGCACGCCAAACTATTAGGTTGTTGGCCACATGGGGCCATATGACCGAGTTCTTCGTCGAAGACTGAGGGCCGCCGCAAACTTTCCTACATTTTTGCTCATTTTGCGGGACCGTGGCATGTGTTGGGATTTGGCACGGAAAACACATAAAGGTTGAGTTAGTCTAACAGTGGGTGTAATTTGGCGAGCAACTACAACAAGCTTGAAGGGGAAAAGTTCTAGGAAGTGTAACTTCTTCATTTTTTAGCCAAACCAGGTGCCGAAAAAGTCCAACTAGGGGTTTTTGGACGTTCTGAAGCCATTGGAGCCATCTATTTTGTATTATGAGCACTTTTTAAGCATAATGAAAATTATCCAAGGGAAGATGGACCGCGAGATGTAGCCCAAGAGAGGGGTGAACTTCTTTATCATTTGTTGTGTTATGTGTTCATTTTTTATGGTTTTTATATGTCCGATATGCTTCTCATGATTAAGTAAAAACTCTTTAATTGATGTGTTAGTAACTTGATCCAATTACCCAAACACATACCATTTTTACACTTGCAATGTAAAACAGACAAGTCTTCTTCATTTTAAAGATCTATTGGAAACAAATCCATTCCATTTTCATATCACCTACATTTCTTCAGGTTTGTATAAAGTTTTTTTTTTTCAATGCATCCAATATAATTTTTAAACACTGCAAGTGATCTTCTTTGTTGTTATTGAAAACTAGGATGTCATAAAAATAAATGACATCAAACTTACCAATATACGGTTGAATCACAATATTTATTAACCACATGAAAGTACTAGGTGCATTGGACAGCCCAAATGGAATCACCATCCATTCATATAGTCCATCCCTGGTCTTGAAGGAAATATTCCATTCATCCCCTTTACAAATCTAGATCTGGTGGTATCCACTTTGAAAATCAATCTTACTAAAATATTTAGCTTTGGATATCACATCCATCATGTTTTCCAAGCGTAGTATAGGAAACCAATATTTGATGGTAATTTTACTAATTTCTCTGCTATCTATGCACATCCTCCATGTATTATCCTTTTTGGGATTCAACAATGTTGGTATGGCACAGGGACTCATCCTTTCTCTTACCAAACCTTTCTTTATAAGTTTTGTCACTTGTTGGTTGAGCTATGCATGTTGTGTAGGACTCATCCTATAGGCTTCCTGATTAGGTAAATATGATCATGGGATTATATCAATGTGATGTTTAATATCCCTCTTTGGTGGAAGACCATTAGGTAGTTCATTAGGGATAACATCAACATATTCTTCTAGTAACTTGGCCACTTCAATAGGAATTTGTATGTCTTCCACGACTCATTTTTTTCACTATTAATGCATAGAAGAATCTTGTTGCCTTCGTTTCCTTAACAAACTCTCTTTTTGACAACATATTCTCAATTTTTCCCTCATCCTTAAGGTGCAATAAGATGACTTTTGATCCATCCTTCCAAAAGGTGTAGGTATTCTTTACTCCATCATGCATGAATTTTATGTAATATTTCCAAGGCCTCCCCGATAATAGATGGCATGCATCCATAATAATGACATCGCACCATACTTCATCTTTATAAGTCTTACCGATTGAAAACTTGATCAAACATCTTTTATTAATGATGACTTCATTCCCCTTTTTGAACCATGCAATTGGGTACGGATTGAGATGTGTTTCACACTGTAATTTCAACTTATCTACCATCTCTTTGGAAACCATATTCTCACAACTACCACTATCAACAATAACTTGACATAACTTTCCCCCGAACGTGCATCTGGTTTGAAAAATATTTTTCCAAAGCCAAGAATCTTCATTGTCGCTACTCTACCTTTTTTCTTTGGTTGAAGAAGAGGCAGGGGTAAAATTTCCAAGGTTCTATTAGTTGACAAGATAAACCACTTATTGTTGTAGCATAGACAACTCAACTTCAAGGGATGAGATATTCTCTTTTTGGGTCAATAGGAACACCATTAGAAACTCCACTAATGTATTTGAAATTGAGATTTTCTCCCCCAATTTGCTTTGCAAAGGTTCAATTAAATGGCCATTTCTCTCAATAGACTCAGCGTGTTGTTCAAGAGCCTTTCAAGTTTCTTGGAGCTTTGTGTAATCCATTTCCCTTGGAGGGAAAAGCCAAGAACAAGGAATGAAGACCACAACAGAGAAATTGTTGAATCCAAGAAAGTGAAAGGAGGTTGACAGGTCCTCCAAAGGGATAGAACCTCCCTCCAACAAAAGGTAATAAAAACTATGCAAACCCAGGAAAAACCAAACCAAGACCTTCAACAAATATACAGAACCAAAGCTGGAAAAGGAAAGTTGAGTTTTAAATGCATGGCCTAGGGCCGAACTTGATACCTGAGTGAAGGAATGAAAGAAGAGATGAAGAATCCAAGAATATTCAAGTGGAGACAACATCGAGGCAGGCCTAAATCCTCCTTTTCCATAACCTATAAAATGCCATTGGAGAACCAAAATAATCCCACATAGATATGGCATTACCCTATGAAATGATTCAAAGGAGTGTTGCTCAAGGGAGGAGTGCATCTAAGAGTAAATGGGATGTCTCATTACAAACCCCATGACTATGAATGAGCACATAGTCATGACTCTAACCTCGTTCCAAGTGAATGAAGTGAAAAATTTCATAAAATGTTGATTAAGGGATGGTTCATTAGTAACCTCATTGTTGATAATTGAGGTCCCTTCATTTTTCCTAGTGGCCAAATATGCATACCTATCTACTTCATAATTGTTATATCTTAAGACATGATAAAAACCAAGAGTGGAGAATGAATAATTGAGATTCCTTATCCTTCCTAGCATAGAGTCAAGCCTCACATATGATGAGGATGTTCCTTGTTTCATATAGTAGATGATGAGAAAAGAGTTTACATTTACACCCAAGTTGTCGATGTTGAGTGATTTAGTGATTTTTTACCCTTGAATAAGTCCATAAGCTTTTGCAAGATTATTGGAGTGGGTGCCTAGGCTCCAAAAGTATGAATATTCCAATGTTTCTCTAGAATTCAAGATTAT
>JZKD02S1807627.1:0-10743 GCA_000966675.3 Picea glauca | reverse complement strand
CCCCACACCTACCACCCCAATGATCTTCTTGGATGCACCATCAAAGGAAATGAAGAAAGAGCAGTGTTCATCTTTCCAAGCCTAAAAGTCCTCCTTATTCAATTGAAGCTACCAATTTGATCTTGGCTGATCAGATCTCCCTTTAAGACTGTTAGAAGCATAATAAATATCAAATTGTTCCAGTCATTTCTCCTCATCTTGCTCTATAATTTGAAATTCATAATGATGAAATCCTTTGACGTTGATGAAATCTACCAAAAGGGATATGTCCCTACTAGCCACAATATCGAGCTTTGTTGATTCTTGGAAATATTTATCTATTTATAGCTAGACACATTTTCCATAATATATATTTAGGTAAGGCTTCCCATAATAATTTTAGGATAGGTTTACTTTTGAAAGATCCATTACACAAATAACACCACTTATCAAATATTTTTTTCCATGACTCTGGTCTACAAATATGATGCTCAAACCCCTTCATTTCCTATTTCCATACTTGGGTTATGAATTTGCATTCCAAGAATAAAAATTGAGTGGTTTCAGTGTTATCTAGGCATAGAACATGTCTAGATGGGCTGTGAATTCCTCTCTTGGCCAATTTTTTTGTATTCAAGATTTTTCCTTGCACCAAAATCCAACAAAATTTTTTGACTATGGGAATGCCATCTAGATGCCAAATTTTACTCCATATATACACTCTAGGAGGAAGCTGTTGGCTCAGGGTTTCATACCCATGGTTCAAAATAAGTTACCAACAAATACCCCATCAACGTAGACATATTAAATATTCATGAACTGAATGAGGTCTCACCCAAGACACTCATGAGAATTAAAGAGATCAAACATTCATGCATTGCATGAAGGAATATTACAAACAGGAAATCCATAACTAAATATTGTGCATTAGATTCTACTTGTTCATATCAACATTCATATATGTATACTACAATCTAACATATACTAAAAACGTTCATTCATAATAGATTTCATGATAGGAAGTACCAAATTGGGTCTCATTCAATTCATTAATCAACCAAATGCCTGCACTTTTATCCCACCATTACTTATTCTTTTAGCCCATAATTCTTGATTGGCCAGCTACGCTTTTCTTAAGAATTCAAATACACAATGGTCGTAGCCTGATCAAAAACTCATTCCACTTGAACTAGAGACCAAAGAACTCAAATTTAGATCTAGTTTCTCTCTCATATTACAATAACAAACCAAGAACTACAAAAAACACATCTGTGAACTTGGGAAATATAATAGAGAACAATTAATAATAAACTATTGAACCAACCCACAACTCTAATTAATAACTAGCCACCTATAGTTTGAGTGTGTCCCTTTTATCTCTCGATGAGCATACAAATGATAACAACTCTTCCAACTCACTAACAACCTCAAGCACAACGAATTGATCGATTACAAAATGGTTAAAATCATTATAACTAATCTGGATTGGGTATGCACATGTGATTTCTTACTAGTATTTGCATGACACAGAAGTTGAAATGCACACTACAAAATGGTTAGCACATGCGCATAGAAACTAGTTGGTGCACATTGAACATTGGTGTTGTACGATACAAAACTTGTGGTATGCACTAAATATTGGTGCATAGTACAACATGTATGGTGTGCATGATCACCAAAAATATAGTGCCAACAAGCCCCCAACACTATTACTTATTTCATCCTAGATCCAATGTACCTCATTGTGGTAAGATGAATGCGACAGATGGTACCTTTTGCATGAGCTGGAGACAAATTTTTGGAACTCTGCATTGAACTATCCAAATTCTTCCAATAGTTCCCATGTCTTGGAAAACAAATTTCACCTCTATTAGTGTGGTCGACCTAGATGTAAGATTGATCTATGCACCCAACTCAATCATCAGGGTTTCCTTTGTTTGTGCATCTACGAGCATGTAGTAGTGTTTCTCGACCTACTCTTGTGATTCCAACATGACGGTGGACAACATCTATTTCTCATAACGGGAATATGTAATCTATCGATGGAGGTTGGATATCTTTATAATGGCCTCCTTGTGCAAAAAAGGTTGGAGTGAGGAAAGTGACTACTTCTCGTCATTGATCTGCACCTCATTTTTGCATTTGTGTTCCTTGATGGTATTGATTTCAAGGGAATTCTATAGGTGAGTCTAGAGTTGGAATTTGAAGTCAACCACCCCCAAGAATCATTCCATGTGAGCTTGTTCTTCCTTAAACAACTTGTATGTGGAAACAATATTGTTCTACAACTACACCTTCTCTGATGGTGGGGTTCTCTTTAGTTTTTTCCACATTCTAGGCATAGAGTTGTTAGACATCCTCCTTCACCTTAATGAGTTTGTTTCATGCAAGTATTTCAACAACTTCACCATATGAATTGGGCATTATCTCATATACTTCATCTACAATGTTGAGTAACGAGGTGTGCATATCCATCTTTGACACATGGTGTTATTGGACTTCCTTTTGTGCATCCATCTCCTGCACATGTATTTGTTTCATATCTATATAGGAATAGATCGGTGAGTGCTTCCTTTCACCCAATTCATTTATTATTTCAGTCATGAACACTTACAGGTCCTGTGAAGGTACCTACACCAATTCCAACTTAGCATAAGGAAATGACTAAGGCACTAAACTAGTGTATGCATTGACGACTTTCAAGGATAATGGCTTCATCCGCAAACCCCGCTTTTGTGTATTGGTGCACGATGATGTAGCACCTATGGTAATACCTATGACCATATATTCCTAGGAATTGGATTCGGTCAATGGTATAGAAATTTTGAGCACGTGGCAGAGGTCACCCGACTTTGTGAGGACTCCCAATGTAGCATCTATTTCACTTCCAAGTTATATTTTAGCACCTTGAAAATGATTTGGAATAGTGGGGGGGAAGGTCCTAGCTCCTGAAAAAGAGCACTAGTGTCAATGTCTCAGCCCTCTATATTATTAGTAATTTTCCTACACCTAGCGGAACTCAAGGGAATCTAATATGGGGTTGCCTCTTCACTAGGCACAAAGATGCAAGCCACTATATACTGGATGTGTTCCCTTCTAAGCTAGAACTGATGGTTGGGCTAGGTGTGGTTTCTGATCATTTTCCCTTCCCGAGTGGAGTTAAATCGGTGGCTATATGCACCCATTTTTGTTTGGGCTCTGGTACTTTTCCTACCCCTTTGGCCATGCGCTTCTGCTTCTTCTTCGTCCAGGACACCAAATTATCTAGTTATTCCTTTGGATTGGGCCACACTAACTCTGACCATCACGCAACATCATCTTGAATTTCCTACTATGTAATGTAAAATGGGAGGAATTCAATAGTTGCTTGCTATTCTATGTGTGGTATGATGAAAACATTATGAAAGTTGACTTCAAATAGAATATGGTCCTCATACCTATCAACTAGAGTGTGAAGGATCTAGAAAGATTTAGCAGGCATTTGAATCATCTTGGTGTACCATTGATGGAATGTTTTGTTATTCTCATGATGAGTGTCCTTGGTCATGTTGTATTGTATCTCGTTGAATTTGGGTAGGGAAAATGATGGAGTGCATGGTGTGTTGTACTCCTATCCTAGTGGTGGCTTTCACACTGTCATCATGAGTATGAGTAACACCTAAATATAGTGGAACTCCTTTCCATAGTCCCACATGTCCATGTAGTCCTAGATGAACTCATTCATCAAGTATCTATACCAACACATTTTGATTCCCTCGATGCATATTTCTACTACCATGATTACCCCCAATGGGTACTCATCCTTCCAATGCTTTTGCATCATCTTGCAGGAAAGTACATGTGTGTAAAATCAAACTTGGTAGTTTTTGATCACCGAAATGAATACTCCTCTCGTTCCCATCTAGGTGCCATACCTTTGGTACACCTATTCTTGTGTGGCATCCCATTCCATCACCACGTCAATAGGATCCTTCGTTGTCCTGGGAAGGCCCAAGAATTGATGCATCATTTATATGTTGACTAGGTATGTGTAGTCCAACCAGGGGAATCCCCCATGCAACTTGATGAGAAAGAAACATGTACATGAATTGATATATGGGATGCACCTGAAGTAGGAGACATACAAGAGTGTCATGATACCCAATTTGTAAATGGGATTGGTGACCACCTTCTCTCTTCCCTCATACACTTCAATTATTCCTGGCACATAATCTCTTAAGCATAGTCCGGGGAAGTGCATCTTGTATTGTAAGTTGTAGTCCACAAACTTGAGGCTAGAAACAATACCCAAGAGGGGTCCTCAGATATGTGCCTTGTTGGTAATTTCGACCACTGGCATTTGTACTTCCTTGATTTATTTGGCCTTGGGTCGTGCCTTGGGCTTGCTAGTTGTGGTCATTTCTCTAGTCAACTTTTGGCTTAGGTTAACTTGTTTCACTTCCACGCATTATTCTCCTAAACTTTGTTCTATATCACATGCCTAAACCTAATCTATGAGGGTCAAATTCTTTGAACAACCAGTGCATACATGTCTCAATTCTCTCAATTTTCTCTACACTCTTCCTTTTGGTAGCTCTAAACTATGCAATCTATGAATACTCAGGTAGTGGTGCAAAAGTTACCTTAAATATCAGTATGGGTCATTCCCCTTCACTATGTTCTCTCTCCTAGATATCCACTCGAATATGCACCCATCGTTAGTGTTGACCGACAATATGTTGTACTACCATAATTGTTAGTGCACTTGTTGTTAAATGCTTCCATAACTATTTCCATTCCTCATATAATCTTGACATGTTCTAGCTCTAATTGTTTATCCTTTCACTGCATCATTAGCCCATGTGTCTTATCATCCACCTGTCTTATCCATATGTCATATTCTCTAGCCTTTATTCTGGCATTTAAACCTCAAAATTCACACAATATTATACATCTCCTCAAGTACAAACTATCCAGTCTGGATAACTACCTAGATCTATCCAATCCTCCTAATAATTTATCACTTATGACTACCTCTATTCCTACCTAAATCTTATTCTACTCTAACACTATTAAACTTGATCAATTCATGGCACCGGTAATCATTGTGGGCCATAATACACCTTTAGTCGATTACCATTTACCTATTCCTTTAGGGGTTGACCAACGATCATCACCAACTTTGCTACTCTAGCTTCAGTAATGTAAACAATCCTAAAGGGTCCTAACCAATGCATCTAAATCTTACTAGGGTGTTTCAGGAACTTGTTGTCATAGAGAAATACCAAGGATCCCGGTTTTACATTTGTGCATCAAATGTTGCGATCATGCCACGACTTTTGTCTTTTTTTCTCAACCATTTGGTTGTGTCCCACAATTAATCAATCATCTTCCAATTCAAGTAACTCATCCAACTTCCTTTGTAGTGACTAGTCATCTGAAATCTATGTCATAATTGCAATCTTGAGACTTGGTACCACAAATTCTAAAGGCATCACTACTTCCTTCCCATTTGCTAATTTGAATGGAGTATGTATAGTCAATCGCTTGTAAGTATTCCAATATGCCCACAATATTATTGGAATCTAATGGTCCCAATCATCTCATTGTACATTGTAGACCTTGGTCAACACCCACTCTAGTATCTTGTTGAATTTTTCTACAATACCATTGTCATGCAGATGATACAACATGATCTTTTAATGATGGATCATGGATATCTGAGTCAACAAACATATGGTGTCATTCAAGAAGTGTGCACCCTTATCCCTCATCAGTATCTTCAGGCATCCAAACCTAGTGATAATGTTTGTAGTACAATCCTTCACCGGTGCATCTTTTGACCATCGAGTTAAATAATCTATCACAGTGATTATATATTGTGCACTCATTTGGCACACCAGGGGATTGACTAGCCTAACAAAGTCAATCACCTACTTTTTTAATCGCTCCAGGGCAGTGACCGAAAATATTGGAAATTCATCTTGTCTTGATGGCTTCCCAATCCATTGGCAAACATCACATTTCTTGCAATAATCCTTGGCCCCTTCAAATAGCCACAACCTAGCGCAAAACACTTTTTGCACATTTTCCTTCCCTACATTATGTCCACCAGAAAATTCCTTAGTGCACCTTATATAATACCATGTCACTCTAGTGCTCCAACACGCATCAAGGAAGTATTCCATCGACACTAAGTGTTTATAATTGTCACGCAATAAACTAGTCATCAATTCTCTAAGTCACCATTTATCATCATTGTTCCTATGTATGCTCTCCCAGTGCCCTATCTGTTGTAAGGTATGTTTCATTTTTTTCAAATTGACTTGGCCCTTTTTCAACCCTAAAGACTTGTGCATCAAGTAGCTCATCATCCAGGTTGTTTCTAGCTTCCCCTAACTTTATCCTTGAGAGATGATCTAGCCCAACATTATGTTTGTTGGGTTTGACCACCACTTAAAACTTAAATTCTTGAAAGAGTAAAAACCATTGACATATCCTCCTCCCCTACACTATATTATTCACCAAATATTTGAGCATTGAATGATCTATAAAGAACTTAAAGGGAGTGCCAAGTAAGTAGTGTCTTAACTTATATAAGGCATAAACCATCTCCAATCCTTCAAGGTCCATTATTTTATAATTCATTTTGGAATATGATAACTTTCTACTATAAAAATAGATCAGATGGTCAATGTTGTCTTCTCTCGACTATGCAAGCATTGTGCCCAGTGCAATGGATGATGCATCCACATGTACATGGAAGATATTGGTCTAGTTTGGAAATATAAGGATCACTGTAGTAACTAATCACTCCTTCATTATGTCCAACACCTCCTGGTATTACTATGTATAGACATACTCTCAAGTTCTACAGAAACCCATTGCAACGATAACAAAGCAAACACATCGAGATCCATATGCATTACATCAGAGAGATGGTACATGATAGGATCATTGATTTGCAGTATTTTCCATCCACCGAACAGACTACATACATATTCACCAAGATATTTATTGAGTATAAGTTTCACTTCCTACATGATCATCTTGGAGTGAAGGACACAGTTGCTTAGAAACTGCTTTTGTTCCTTCTTTATTTTTGATGCATTGTACCTTGAGGGGAGGTTTTTCCCATGAGGTTTTCCCTCTTTCCTCTATTTTTTTTAGTGTTTCATTCTTAGATACATTGTATAATGGGTACCTATCATAGCCTTGGTTGTCAGGACCCATTCATCATTTACAACCTAGTAGTGTTCAGGAGGGTGTTGGAGATATTACACACTCACCTAGGTAATTATTTTCCTAATGTTGATAGTCCAATGTTGAGAGAACATTCTTAGATGAGAATATTCCCCTACAAAATAGGGCACCCCTCTTCAATTCAAATTCATTTACAATCATTTATATGAGTGGAAGACACTCATGCATGGAAACCTCAGTTTTATCACCAACAATTGCATGTGTTTATCTCACTTCCACACTTGTGACTCAATTAACTGATGATTGCATGGATTAGTTAACTAGGAATAGGTGGAATATTACTTTGGTTTCTTTTAGTGAGTGTCTAGATATATCTACTATGGTGACTTCACTTAGCCATGTAGATTATATCAGGTGTATTTTACCATTTTACTCAAATTTTAATACAATTATTTCATTATATTATCTTCTCTTCTCTCTCGCAAGCTTTGTGTGTTCATTTTCTACTAGCTAGTTTCACTGTGAAAAACTCACAATTCCTTCACCACCATGAGTGCATAATTATATAGGATAATATTAAAACTCTTGCAATTAGGGGAGAAATCCACTCAGGTGGATAACTAGTAAGATGAAAGGTTCACCGCTACTAAACTATACTAGGGTTTGTTAGGGAAGGAACATGTCATGAAGAAACTGCAAGCAGTTGTCGAAGAGACCAAACAATCCCCATCCATTTCCACTATAGAATCTAGATACATGTTGTATTCAATAATTTTAAACTCACCTTCCAAGACCCTTCCTCAAGATACCTCACTCTAGAGGCATCGATTCCAAGCTCATGAGGAAAATGGGATATGATGGGAAAGGAAGGCCAAGGGATTTTGATCTCCATTATAGATCAACAGAGGCACAATAATGAAGGTTTAGGATTCAATGGAAAATAATCCAGCATAATTTCAACTCAAACCACCTTTTTCAAGGCAAGAGGAACTAGAAAAGAAGCCATTCTCATGGAGGAAAAGGAAATTGGAAAAGGAGTGAGCAGCTAGTCACTCACATATGCTTGTATAGGATTTGAATAGGGAAAGAAAGAGATGATTCCACCATTCATATCCACTCCATCTCTTGTGGGACAAAGAAACCAATATATAAAGTATCATCACAAATGAAAACGTTATGGAATAGTATCTTTGGTTTGTCTTTGTTGCAAGAAAAAGGGTCATAAGGATAAAAAATTTGGCATTGTAGAATGACAGGAATGCCATGCATGAACAATTTCTAGTAATATATATTGACTGGAAATTGGGAATCCAAATGTTGGAGGCTTCACCCAGAACTCTATCCCAAGAACCGAACAACCAATAAGAAATGTTGGAGACTAAAGTTCAAGGGGAAACATGAGTTTCTTACACTTGTATCACAATGATTATCCAATGACATATTTTAGTAATGAATGTCATCTCTAACCATGATATGGAAAATTGTATTATGATAAAGGAAACCCCTACTCATATCTTATCTTCCATCCTACAGTGGAGGCACCCTTTCTTGGGAATTTTCCCTATATTTCTCAATATAAATCCCACCAAGATGGAGGCCATCATCAAATGGAAAATTCCTACAAATCGCACAGAAGTTAGAGGCTTTGTTGGGGAAACACAGTACTTGCAAAAGCTCATATCTTGATTTTCAGCAATAGTTACACCACTCCTTACAATGACAATGAGCAATAAGAGTTCTTAGTGGGGGGAGAATCAACATAAGTTATTTGATGAGCTGAAAAGAAAGATCAGTCAAGCCCTGGTTCTCTCGCTACCAAACTTGCAGAATCCCTTTGAAGTGGAGACAGATGATAGTGGGTATTCGATGGGATCAATCCCATGTTAAGCCCTAATATTGGCTCATTACCCCTTAATTGGGGCATATTACATTAGTAATGTTATTTTATTTATGTCGTATTTATTCCATTAGTTGTAATTATACCTCCTAGTCTCCTATATATACCGAGACATTTTCATTTGGAATCATCTTGTACTTGAACATTGATGTGGGGTAAAATGAGGTTGCCCCCTCGAAGAGGCTTATTATCTGAAATTATCTATTTTTCAAGGTGTTGAGTACTTATTCTGAGGTTTTTCTATGTTATATTGATATTTGGTTCTTAACACATGGTATCAAAGCTCAAGGTCTTGGGGTTTCGCTGCTACAACTGAGACACCGTGGAATTTTCTCTATAACTTGTTTTCTAAAATGATTCAGAAGGAATGGCTTGGAGGATATTTAGTAGATGGATCAAGGTACGTTGGGTTAAAAATTCAGCACCCGAGGCCTTATACTTTCGGAGATATAGTCTTTGTAATATATGGTTATGGAATCATCTTGAATTGATCCATTGAGGAATTTTCTCTATGAAATGTTTTCTGTAATGTTTTAGACCCTAAACTCTAGAGGATATTCTCATAAATTAGTAAGGTATCTGTGGTAGCAATTTCATCTTCTGGGTCATCGTAAATTTGTAGATACACCCTGTGGAAGATAGGGTGTCTGAATAGTCCTATTGATTAGTCTAAAGAAGGTGTTTCAGGTAAAACAATCATAAATTCTTCCTAGAGTATCCAAATTGAGTGAGACTAGTTGCATTGGATAGTGGACAAACCGTAGTAGTTCTAGTATGAGTTTCTGAATTTTATATCAATTATTTTGTGCGGGGAACGTTATACAAGTGAGATATCCTGGAAAGGCCAAAAATCAGCAAGTTGTGGGGAAGTTACCATAAATTCCACTTAGCACATCCAATTTTTATCAGACCTGTGGAATTGAAGAGAAGAAATATCAAAGACCTATAAAAAATAAAATTTCATACTCATAAGAGCCGAAATTTTGGAGATACAATAAAAGGAACATTGTCTAGCAGAACCACCTCAAAATCAAGGTTTAAAGTTATACTTGGCCAACATGCCACCAAAAAAGGGAACTTCTACACCAAATAAGCCTCCAGACAATCCTACTTGGATTCTTGATGAAGGTGAAGAAATGTGTAGGGACATAAATGATTTACAAAAGAAGATAGTAACAAAATATGAACTACAAGAGATGATGGATTCAACAAAAGATAAGTTTGAGGCAATAAATACTAAGATGGACACTTTAAAAGGGGAGATCATGGAAGGATTGAAAAATTTCCTAATAGAGATGACACCTGAAAGTGAAAATGTATCCCATGAAATTCATGATGAGTACACAAGGAAGGTGAATCAAGAATGGAGAAACTCCAACTTTGGGTTAAAGACCAACCACATTCCTAAGATCGATATGAAGAAGTTTGATGGCAAGGACCCAATCACATGGATACTTCAGATGGAGAAATTATTTGATCTGCATAATGTGCCACATACACAAAAGGTACGAATTGATTCTTTATACTTAGAACCCAATCAATTTGTATGGTATTGATGGCTTTGTTCTCACAAATCCCTTGTCACTTGGACAATTTTCATGGAAGAAATGATAGCACACTATGAGGATACAAGGAGAAATACCTTCTTTAGCCAATTGATAAATCTCAAGCAAAAGGGTTCAGTT
>JZKD02S1807616.1:54056-87970 GCA_000966675.3 Picea glauca | reverse complement strand
TCTCAGTCTGCAAGTATTGTAATCAAGGGTGGAGATCAAAGCGGAACTGGAGAGGATCAAAGATTAACGGTGTAGATCATCCATAAGACGGACGATCACGATCGGAGCGGAATCGACCAGTGAAGAAACGACGATCCAGATCGCAGCGGAGAAGTGGAGGGCTCAAACTCCAAAACATTTGGTGAATTCTGGTGAGGACAAGTGTCCGTCGATATATGGAAGCGGAAGTGAGAGGTTCAAACTTCGAGGGTATTTCTCATTCTCCATTGGGAGCTACGTGTCTATCATTGTGTGGGAGAGGAAAGTAAAGGTAAGTACAAAAAGTTTGTACATTGTGTTTTCCGCTGGGTTATGGTCATATCGTGTAGTCCCGAGGTGCTTAGTATGAAGTGAAAAACGATTTCCATTGGGCGCTAGTGAGCACAAGAGGTGCTTAACCCGCCAAATTCAACAGAAGTTCTGTCTAGTTGATCGGATATGCCAATTTAAGCGACAGTTAGCTAAGTTAAGCTCTGTCAATTAAAAATTCGCTAACACCAGCTGCATTACTGTTGATTGTCCGGTTGAGTAACATCAGGGTAGTTCAAGGGTTCATTATTAAGGGAAAGATCGTAGGGCAGGAGCGGTGGAGGAGAGACAGTAGGTTTCACAAGGGTTTCTATGACAACAGGCTTGTCAACGTATCCCAACTCACTGTTGCCAAAGCCATTTCATAAAATAAATGCATCCCAACAATCATTTTTTAATTGCAAATGATGCACAAGGATAATTTTAATTAAACCGTGATGGAATAAACTCTAATCAGACCTCTTCTTCTTAAACCATTTTCCCATCTTGTAGAGACTTCTAAGCAAGAAGTAGGGCATATTCAATGGGAAGTCAATGAAACTCATAAGAAATCATAGATGATACAGGAAAACTAAACCAAATATTCCCTCACACGTAATGAATTGTTCCACAATAGAAAGTAGATCATGCCACCTAGGTTTTAAGGATGATACTGGCATACCTCGATCGCAACTAGTAATTTTTCGTGAGGTGAACATCAAATTCCAGGGGACCTCTTCAACGTTTGCATTCTTGAACCATTTTTTCCTGACAACTGGTAATTTGGTGGCTTGTCTTAAGAACTCCTCAGTTACCTCTAGCTTCACGTCACCTATCTTTTCTCTACAACCATCGAAGGTCAATGCGAACACTTGGGAAACTCTCAGATTGAAATCCTTAAACTTTTCAATGAACAAATGCCAATCATTCCTTTCTAAATCGTCCCTGGTGTTATCATACAATAACAAGTTTTGGATGCCATTGGGCTCAATCCTTACCACTGGAGCCATGGGAAACAGAAGGGAATCAACATAGAACTCACATGTAGGGTTTGATAAAAAGCCACAGAGCCATAGCCCCGAGCCTCAACAAAACAATGCTATGACAGTTCAAATGGTAGGCAGAGGCGTTAATCACCATGCATGGGAGAAAAATCGTGAAGCCCGAGACCATGCAAAAGAGTAATGGCATGTTTTACTCTGTATGCCACCTTGGCATTAGGTACGTACTAGGATCAGAATACTTTAAAACCAAAATATGCACATTTATAGTTTGATTACAAAGGTGAGTGCATCGAATAACAATGGAATAATTCAAAGTTTCATGAATCAAAACTCCATCAATATCAATTAAATATTAATGAATGGAGGTCTTTCACTTGTGCAACCAAGGCATGTTTAGAACCAAGGGGTTATAAACAAGGAGAAMAATCATKTTCATAGAAAAAAATATGACAATTCTATAATAAACCACATGAGCAGTCTTTCTTTAATCACAAATGAAAACAAAATGTCAATTCCAGCCACGAGTTTTCATGCTTACAGTCATGAAAACAAAAATCGAAAAGAAGATATGTAAAAAGTGACAAGTGACAAGTGTCAATTAGTGAGAATGCTCATGATAAGTAATGAAAATTTAGAGACCCTATGTAGGCAGCTTACAAACAATAGTAATTATATCACTGCTGCCAACAATGGTCACACATTGGGAGAAGCAGTTATCTCTGCCAAATGAATGAGTTTAGATTAGGATAATCAGAAAAAAAATTCAAATCGAAAACAACCGAAAAGATGTCTGAACATCGTAAATAATTATAATGCATTCCAGTTTCAGATTACTGTTATTTTAAAGAGACGAAAACTGATGACAATCTTAACAAAAGAGAGTCACAATATTAAAGTTAAAATCTTCAATACTGTTGACAGGGTCGTTGCTACCAGCAGGCGTCCATAGCCTCGACAGGGATGCCAATTAACCCACTCTGATATTTGTATCCTGCCAAGAAGTTCCAGATCAGAACGAAGGACATTTAAGGTAAAAAAGAATCCATATCTGAGAATTTTCTTTTACCTGACATTGCTTCGCTACCAGCGGGACTATTCAGTACCTCAACGAAGTTATCTTGACGTCATGCATGCATTTACCCGCTGCCAACAGACCTGTTTGGTATCTCGGCAGGTTTACAAACACTTCCCACAACTCTCTGAAGGTTTATTTAGTTTTAAAGATATTTAATAGAGTGAGGTAATGCTGAAAATCCTGGTTTTTGGACACATCTTAGTAAATTACAGACCTTGAAGAAATTTCTTAGCTGTCCTTCATTAAGATCTAGAAATAGTTTGTTAATAAAACCGACTTTCAAGAGCAGGGGTATATTTTCGATTTGTTCTATTAAGGAACAGGGACAGCGTAAAAAGAATTTTTTATAGATGATCGTGAATATCTTCAGTTGCAGATTGAAATCGAGAAACGTTTTTCAAACAACAAATTATCTTCAGCATGGCTGCAAACTCAAAGAAATACCACAATTGATGTTTAAACAACTTACAACAGTCATTTTAGAGAGGAAATTTTTCTGTTCTCTTCGTCTGAGCTAGCCCATGATGCAAGCATGTCTGTTTCAAAAAGAAGGACCGATAAGCATAAAGGAAAAATCAAAACAAACCAGCAAAGAAAAACAATCAGCAAACAAAACAGAAAATATATACACAGTGTACATGGGAGCGTCATCAGGCAAAGTACCTTTTTAGATCTTGGCCATTCACCAGAAAGGTGTCTGGCTGCCCCCCTAAATTCTGTAATCAGAAGGAACTGGGACCCAATTTCTCAGCAATTAAAAATGGTCCCAGCCACAAGTTCTGAAACGTTGTATGCTCTCCTTTTCCCTCATGAGGTTTGTCCCATTTTAGGACAAGGTCACCTACCTCAAAATTTCTGTCAGAGGCAGAATTGGAATCAAGCCAGTTTTTAACAATGAGTTGATGTTGATCCAATTTCCGTTTTTCTTGCACCCTCACTTCTTCTAATTTTAACAAAGCGTTAATTCGACTCTCCAAAGGGGGACAGTCTTCTTCCTGTACTTTCTGCGATAACTACAGAGATGGAAGAAGGACATGTGGTGGAAGAATCGCCTCCCTACCGTAAATGAGAAAGAAAGGTGAGTTACCCACAACAGTTTTAGGAGTTACTCTATCATCCCAGATTGCGTTTAACAATGCGTTATGCCAATTTTTATGGTTTTTGGAGATCGTTCTCTTGATAATTTTGATCAGATTTTTATTAGTTGTTTCTGCCAAACCGTTGCCTTGGGGGTAATAACTGGCATAGTACTTTAATTTAATTCCTTTTTCTAGAGATAAATCACTCATTTCAAGAGACGAAAAATAAGAAGCATTGTCAAATACTAGGCATTCAGGGATACCAAAACGAGTAATAATGTTTGAATTCAGGAAGGGTATTACCTGACTGGTATTTATGGCTTTTAATGGGGCAGCCTCGGACCACCTGGTGAAGTAATATGTGGTTGTTATGATATATTTATGCTGCTGTGAGGATGGCGGATTGATTGGGCCTATAATATCCATACCCCATTGCTGAAAAGGGGAGTCTACCGAAATTGGTTGCAAAGGGAAAGATGGTTTATGTATCCGACCGGATGCTTTTTGACAAATCACACACTTGTCAAAATCTGGAACATGAAACATGGATAATATGTAAACTTTAATTCTATCAACTTGTAGTAAACCATGACAGCGAAAGCAATCATAATATATTTACAAATTGAAATAAACATGACTTGAATAAAAACACAATATCGAAAAGCTAAAGTTGTGACAAGTATTATATTCCATTCAAGTTTGTAAATGAAAAATCCACAGTCTTTCCCCAGGCAGAGATGATATAATGTGTACAAAATAACATGCTTATATAGGTTCCAGGAAACAAAACTGTTTCCTGTTGATAATATCAAATCTGTTCCAAAAATATGGGGGATGCAACCTCCCTGATTTTACTAGATATCAAAATACCAACAACCTAATCTATTTACTAAAAACACAAAGTTGATATGGATGGGAGATCTCAACAGTGCCTCATATCTCCTTGGAAATCATGGGTTCCTGAAAACAAATGAAAATGGGTAAATTTTAGATATGTTTTCAATTGTCAAATCAAGCAATTCGAATTTTTCTAACTGGCTACAGAATCTTATGATTCTGTAGCTAGTTATAATAGAAACTACAATCATATTTTATTCAATAAACAGAACAAACTAATCTTTATAAGAGAGATAATCTGTTCAATCAAATCGTATATCCTATCTTGAGAGTGACAAAATCATGCTAAAATTAAAAAGACAATCATACCTCAAATCATGGTATCAAAACATATCAAGCAATCTTGGAGTTTACGATTGTTGTTGTTGCCTCTACATTCTTAAAAATGACAGATTCTATAGTTTTTAGGCATTTCTCCTTTGCTTGAGTTATGGATTGGAGTCTACTATTCTCGTTTGTCAACCAATCCACTTGGTCGTTTAATAATTTAAGCCAGGACTGTAGCAAAGGCACATCCGTATAATACCTGTCGATCGAGGATCGAAATTCATCACACTGTGGCTATAGGAACTGTGCATTGGCACTGACAGCATTAAGGTTTGGAGAATCGTCCATGCGAAAGGTAGGTTTATCACAGAGTTGAATGCCCGAGAATTTTGGGTTACCTTTTAGACATGGAGGCAGGTTGTTTACATAGTCATATGGTGTGTCAGGATAGAGCCCGTATGACACGGGGTCTTCCTCAGCACGGGGTCTTCCTCAGCCAAAAACCTCTCAATTTTCGAGTCTAAATCTTCACTTAATTCAATTGTGTTGTTTGTGTTTGCACAAGGTTTGAATTTATTTCGAGCACATCATGAAATCAGACAACCAGACCTTTTATTCTTGTAATTAACATCGACGTTTCCCTTTGGCTTCTTCCCTGTGGGTTTTTTAACAGTTTTAGTGAAACTCTTTTGGTGCGAACCCGGTTGATTGTCCAGTTGAGTAACATCAGGGTAGGTCAAGGGTTCATTGTTAAGGTAAATATCGCAGGGCAGGAGTGGTGGAGGAGAGGTGGTAGGTTTCACAAGGGTTTCTATGACAATAGGCTTATCAACCTGTCCCAACTCATTGTTGCCAAAGCCATTTCATAAAATAAATGCATCCCAACAATCATTTTGTAATTGCAACTGATGCACAAGGATAATTTTAATTAAACCATGATGGAATAAACTCGAATCAGACCTCTGCTTCTTAAACCGTTTTCCCATCTTGTAGAGACTTCTAAGCAGGAATTAGGGCATATTCAACGGGAAGTCAATGGAACTCATAAGCAATCGCAGATGATACAGGAAAACTAACCCAAATCTTCCTTCACACGTAATGAATTTTTTCACAATAGCAAGTAGATCATGCCACCTAGGTTTTAAGGATGAGACTAGCATACCTCGATTGCAACTAGTAATTTTTTGTGAGGTGAACAACAAAGTCTAGGGGACCTCTTCAAGTTTTTCATTCTTGAACCATTTTTTCCTGAAAGTTGGTAAACCGGTGGCTTGGCTTAATAACTCCTCAGTTACCTCTAGCTGCACGTCACCTATCTTTTCTCTGTAGCCATCTAAGGTCAATGCAAACTCTTGGGCAACTCTCATATCGAAACCCTTAAACTTTTCAATGAACAAACACCAACCATTCCTTTCTAAATCATCCCTTGTGTTATCATATGATAGCAAGGTTTGGATGACATTGGGCTTGATCCTTACCACTGGAGCCATGGCGAACAGAAGGGAATCAACACATAACTCACAGGTAGGGTTTGATAAAAAGCCACAGAGCCATAGCCCTGAGCCTCAACAAAACAATGCTATGACAGTTCAAACAATAGGCAGAGGTGTTAATCACCATGTGTGGGAGAAAAATCATGAACCCCGAGACCACGTAGAAGAGTAATGGCATGTTGTACTCTGTATGCCACCTTGGCATTGGGTACGTACTAGGATCAGAATATTTTTAAACCAAAATATGCGCATTTATAGTTTGATCATAAAGGTGAGTGCATCGAATAACAATGGAATAATTCAAAGTTTCATGAATAAAAACTCCATCAATATCAATTAAATATTAACGAATGGAGGTCTTTCACTTGTGCAATCAAGGCATGTTTAGAACCAAGGGGTTATAAACAAGGAGAACAATCATGTTCATAGAAAAAAATATGACAATTCTATAATAAACCACATGAACAGTCTTCCTTTAATAACAAATGAAAACAAAATGTCAATTCTAGCCGCGAGTTTTCATTCTTACAGTCATGAAAAAAAAAATCGAAAATAAGATATGTAAAAAGCGACAAGTGACAAGTCTCAATTAGTGAGAATGCTCATGACGAGTAATGAAAATTTAGAGACCCTGTGTAGGCAGCTTACAAACGATGGTAATTATATCACTACTGCCAACAGGCTGTCATATTCTCCCCCCTCATCCTGCCAGCCCAACTACATGACTTGCCTTAGAATTAAAGTCAGAGAATCAAGCTCTATGATGTTGAAGGAAATGTTTCCGCCTAGAGGCACCTGGACTAGTTTAATGATTTCATCGACCTGTAGGAGGTTGACTAGATAGATGAGAAAATGAGGTTGTTTGCGTAGATCCTTTCAGGATATGTAAGGAAATGGTTCAAATCCCTCTCACCCATGAGCATTCGAGACTTCACCACATTCGAGACGTCTTTCTTGAATAAATGGGGGGACAAGAAAAACCCTTTGCAGTGGCTAACATAGTACAATATTATGAGGAAAGTAGTGGAAGAGATAGTACATTAATTCTCAAACCATTTCTTGAATGTGTATAACTCAATCCATGCAGAATTCAAGCCGCCCCCCGGTGCTATTCATTTGCAGTACGTCGATTCATTCGACAGTGATTTATCCCTGTTGTTGAGAGAAAAAAGATCAACAAGTCTAGACGCTATAATGAGTAACGTTGTCGAAGTCTAAGTAAACATGATGGCATCGGGAAAAATAAAATCGAGGTTTGACCGAGGCGATACGAGACCCCAGGGAGATGTACAACCATCGATTTCGTGGTCCTCGGATGAAAATTTTGACATGATGATGAATACCATGGAGAAGATGATGGAGAGAATGTCCATGGAAAACATACCTGCTTCTCGAGAACAAAACGACCCACAACCCAGGAATCAGAACCTCAGAAGGGGTTAAGTCCCTCAGATCAGAAAAAGGGAACATAAAGAGTAGAGGGATTAAAGTGACCAGCAGACAAGACCTCCATTCTAAAACAACTACGTAGATGAGGATTTCGACCAAACATTCGACGACCAGATGCATTGTTGCGACAATAAAAACCCGCATGTGTTCTTGACAAAGAGCGAGCATGATCGGTACATGAGAAAAAATGAAGACTTCATGTTGGAGACGGAGGATGATATGATAATCGAAACAGATGATGCACCATCTTGGGAGACATAAGAGTTTAGGAAAGGCTATCAAAACACCATCATGAAGTTCCAGAAGAAGTATAACCTCTGGAGCAAAGACGCACCTGCTGAGAATAAAAACTAACCCCATAAGGAAGCCTCTGGTGGACACCCCTTCCACAAGATGACTGAGGTCGGATATCGTGACCAAGTATGTGACAAAGAAGGATAATTCAAAGGAGGAGGTCCCCAAGAAATCTCCAGAGATAGGCCAAGAGACGAGTGGAAAAGAGGTAGAGAAAACCTGTCCCCCTTTCAATTTTGAACATGAGATGGCCAAAATAAAAATCTTTGTCCCGTTCCATGAACTTATTAGAAAGGGAAAGTACCGGGAGAAAATCATTAAAATAGTGAAAATGGGAAGGACCTTCGATACTCTGAATATCCAAGATGATCACCCTGCTATCCTTTTTGGTCTGCACGTTGAAGAGACAAATGATACCAAGGACGTCCCTCCATTCTACGCTAGTCTAAAGGTCCATGACATGACCCTACATAAATCCATGCTAGATTCTGGTGCATCGCACAACCTCATGCCAAAGGTGATCATGGGTGAACTAGGTTTGGATATCACTAGGCCATACAAAGAAATTTTTTCTTTTGATTCGAGGAAGGTCAAGTGTTTGGGCCTTATCAATGAACTAGTTATGTCGTTGACTCAAATCCCTGCTAAGAACATTGTCATGGACGTAGTCATCGTGGACATACCCCCAAATTTTGGAATTCTTATATCAAGTTTATGGGCTGGGAAGTTGAAGGGCACTTTGCAGATGGATATTTCATATGCCACCATCCCTGTTTTTGGCCATGAAAGAAGGTTGTACAGAGAAGTATTGTTGAAATACATGGTAAGCAACAAGACATAGCCAAACAATCATCCTATATATGCCATCGACACTGAGGTGAGTTATTCTATATTCTACAATGACCTGAGTTTCGAAGAGGAAGATCGGACAACCATCATAACAACTGACGATAAAACTGCGCGGGAAACAATAGAGTGCGTTGACCCGAAATACCGCGCAAAAAATGGGTTGTGGAACATGAGTTTTGAAGGCACAGTCAATCGATAAGGAGTTGGGGTTGGTGTATGGGTAATCCCCCCTGAAGAAGACACAAAGTTGTGCTTATACAAGTTCGCGATTGAATGCACTAACAACATGGCCAAGTATGAAGCACTAATATTGGGCTTACAAGTTTTGAAAAAAATGGGCGCGCAGAAGATAGCAGTGCGTGGAGATTTCGAGCTAATCATAAATCAGGTAAAGGGTGTATATCATACCAAACACCCCAGGCTGAGAGTGTACAAAAATTTGGCTTTGGACCTCCTCGAAGGATTTTCAGAGTATGACCTATCTGCTATCCCCAGAGATAAAAATGAGAACGTCGATGCGTTGGCCACCTTGGCCTCATTTTTCAAGATCCCCATCTTCCCAAACAAAAGTTATGAAATCGGGGTCAAGCACAGGCCGAGAGTGCCTAATAATATCAAACATTGGCAAGTGTTTGATGATGACAGATAGGTGGAAAGATTCCTCCTTATGAGTGATCAGTTCACTAATACAAACATTAATGAGGAATATTGTGACAACGAAGATGA
The DNA here is from genome assembly GCA_000966675.3 of Picea glauca. Taxonomy (NCBI): domain Eukaryota; kingdom Viridiplantae; phylum Streptophyta; class Pinopsida; order Pinales; family Pinaceae; genus Picea; species Picea glauca. The sequence continues at coordinate 78,510 of JZKD02S1807616.1, read as the reverse complement.
GAGTGTGGATGCATGCAGTAACGACGACCCTTTCCAAAACTAGATCACGAGAAGGGACATAATACAACTAAAAAATAATATCATTCCAAAGGGGTTGGTGCCACTGGAAAAGTTGTTTGAAGAGAATGATGTGGCTAAAAACCACAAGATCACTGCAAGCTAAGAGGATGTGGAAGATTGCAACATTGAGACTGAGGGGAACCTGAATATGGTCGGATTATCAAAGACGCTCAGTGCAGAGCTCAAGAAGAACTACATCAATATCATGAAGGATTTCCTGGACGTCTTTGCATGGAGCTATGATCACCTGAGAGTATATGACACGAAAGTGATCCAACATGTTATCTCGCTCAAGGAAGATCAAAAACATTTCAAATAGAAAATGAAACGGATAAATACCCTATTGATATCGCTGGTCGAGGAGGTAAAGAAGATTTTCGACGCTAAAATTATCGTGTCTTTTTTATTCTCAAAATGAGTAGCTAATTTGGTACCTCTAAGAACGAAGAGCGGCGATATAAGACTATGTGTAGAATTCTGAAATTTAAACAAAGTATCTCTCAAGGATCACTACCCCCTTCCTAAAATGGACTACATCCTGCAAAAAGTGGTGGGGTCCCAGAAGATGTCTATGCTTGACGGGTTTTTAGGATATAATCAGATCATGGTCCACCCAGACGATAGAGAGAAACTGACTTTCAAAACTGCATGGGGAATGTTCATGTATGCCAAGATTCCATTCGGCCTGATGAACATCGGAGCCACCTTCCAAAGGGAAATGGACATCGCATTTGATGATGAAAAGGAAAATTTCATCATGATTTATCTGGATGACATCAAAATGTACTCTGCCTCCGACAAACAACATCTCGAGCACTTGAAGAAGCTTTTCCAGAAGTGCAGGAAGTTTTACATATCACTAAATCCAAAGAAATCACATTTTGGGGTGGAAGAAGGGAATATGTTAGGACACATCATCTCAGAGGAAGGCATTAAGATAGACCCCAACAGGGTTTAAGGAATCATGAATATCGGCACCCTTCACAGTAAAAAAGAGGTGCAATCCTTCCTGGGAAAGGTAAACTTCTTGAGGAGATTCATCCCGAACCTGGTGGAAATGATAAAACACATAACTTTCATGCTCAAGAAGGGAAATGAGATCAAATGGAACTCGAAGGCCAAGAATTATTTTGAATATATCAAAGTGGCATTGACTAAAGCTCCTGTGTTGGCCAACCCAGATTTTACGAAAGATTTCGTCATGTTTTCATTCACCTCATAACACATTATTGCCAACGTGCAACGTGTTGTTGCAGAAAGATGAGAAAGGATTTGAAAAACCCATAGCCTATTTCATATGGACACTGTGCGATGCTTCACTAAGGTACAACATTATGGAAAAATAGGCGTACACCTTAGTGAAAGCTTTGAAGGAATTCAGGACATATATATTGCACTCCCATGCCATCGCTTATGTACCCAGTAACTCAGTAAAGGATATCATGAATCAACCTGATCTGAAAGGAAGGAGAGGCAAGTGGATAGAGGCCATGTTGGAATACAATCTTGAGATCAAGCCTACAAAAATAATCAAGGGTCAGGGCCTTGAAAATTTAATGGCACGGTCGGACTGCGATGTTGTAGGAATGAATTTCATCGTTGATCCGTGAGAATGTCCTTAAGAAGAAAAAATTGTATAGTGTTGGTTTACTATTTCTCTTCTCAGGTTGTTTGAGTTATTGACCCAGGGTTCATGTCATTCAGGGTTCCAACAAAGCCTTTAAAACTATCGGCCCTCCTAGTAATCCAGAAGGCAACACAAAACCTGGAAGGAACTGCACAGTCTCACCTGACATAGCTTTAAATGGGTGGTTGTAAGACTCAGGTGTTTATAGCCCAGGACAGAGTAGGGGATAGGGGTTTCTTGATTAAATCCAGGTACTATGATCTGTTAGGTACACTACTTATTCCTTGGATTCACATACGCATATTTCATAGCTTAATTTAAGCAAAGTATAAACATATTCACAATAATGTATTAACTCATTCATCAAGATTAACCATTAATTGTTGAAAGAAAGAAGAGACATGCATACATTCAACATACTAAACAAGTATTACCGTGGTTCACCCCCTCCTGGGCTACGTCCACAAAGATTTGTCTCTTGGCTCTTTTATTATGGAAGTTCTGCATTCATGGCGCCACGCACTTACAATTCTTCACAAAACTGGGTAAGATCTATGCGAGGCGAACTAGATCACACCAGGCTCCATATCCCACAGTCTAATCCTCAGATCTACCTTCCCTTATATATTATTTTCTCAACAACTTACAAAAATGGTTCATACAGCTCAAAACATTAACGAATTAATACGAACTACTAGAAACTACTCTATATGATACTTTTGTATCTATATTTGTACATTTCAGGCTCTTCATCCTTTTACAGAATATTACGAAAAACATAAACCTTCTTACATTAGGTATTTCTCCCATACGTGTGTTGTTCCTCCTCTAGCTATTGCTTTCCTTTTTGCATGCTTTCTTTCATGTGTGCATGTTATTCTTTTGCCAGTTGTTACTTCAGTTTTCTGCACACTTTCTTTCCCACGATCGTGCTATTTTTTTTTACTGTGTGGTGGGTGGTTGACTATCCTTCTATAGTTTTAGCCAGATACCATTGATCATTCCTCTGAGGTCTGCGCCTGCTAGATATCTTAATTGTACAACTCCTCCGTCCGTAACAGATTTTACCTCGTATGGTCCTAGCCAATGCATTATGCACTTTCCTGGGTTCTACAACGATTTACTGTCATAGAGAAATACTATATCTCCTTCCTTGAACGTCTTCCTCTTGATGTGGCGGTCATGCCAAGCTTTGTCTCTTGCTTTCTGTACTTGTTGGTGGAATCCTGACAATATTTGGTCTTCCTCCATCGACAATAACTGATTCATTCTTTCCTGTACTGCGCCTCGTTATGTCATGTGTGTTACAGCTGCTACATGTAGACTGGGTAATAAAAATTCTAATGGCACCACTGCTTCTTGACCATAGACTAGTTTGAATGGTGTGTAGCTTGTCAAGTTTTTGCATGTGGTTCTATATGCCCATAACACTGCTGGTACCTTGAGGTCCCAATCGTCCCTGTTGACGTTACATATCTTTGTAAAGGCATTCTCTAGAATTTTTTTGAAGCCTTCTACCGTGCCATTTGCCCGTGGATGATACGGTGTGACTTTTTGGTGATGAACTTCAAACTCTTCGAGCATCGCTCGGATGGTGTTGTTGATGAAGTGTGCTCCTTGGTTGTGCATCAAAATTCTTGGGCACCCAAATCTAGTAATTAACTATTCAAACAGAAAGTCTGCTCCTGTCTCTATGCTGCAATATTTTACTTGTGCGGATTCCACCCATCTCGATATGTATTGCATCACGGTGATAATATATCTCTCCCCCATTCTTTTGGCTGGTGGGTTAATGGGTCCCACAAAGTCTATCACCCATTTGTCGAATTCCTGAAGTGTCACTTGTGGTCGTAGTGGCATCTCATCCCTTCTGTTGGGTTTGCCTACCCTTTGACAGATATCACATTGCTGACATTACTCTTTCAAGTCTCTGTGGATCATTGGACACCATAATCCTGCACGTAGTACTTTCTGTGTGGTAGCTTTTCCTGCATAATGCCCTCCTGCTATTCCCTCATGGGCTTCTGCTAAAATGATTGGTCATTCATAGTCTAGTACGTATCTCCGTAAGATGTTATCTGTGCCCATCTTGTATAGATGTATCATGATCAATTGATAGTCATTTGTGAGGACTATCAGGTTCTTCTTCTGCATAGTGGTATATTCATGCGGTGCAGTACCTATGCTCAAGTACTAGATGATATCTACAAAGTAATCGTCAACAATCTGTACTGTGAATAGTTGTGCATCTGGAAATTTGTCTTCTAATTTCGTTGGTTCCTCTCCATTTGTGACCCTTGATAGGTGGCCAGGTACTGCATTCAGTTTTCCTAGTTTAACTATTACCTCAAAGTCGAATTCTTGAAATAGAAATAACCATCGATAGATTCTCCCCCCCAACACTGGCTTGTTGACTAGGTATTCCAGGGCTGAGTAATTTGTAAAAATCTTAAAGTGTTTTCCCAATAGGTAATGTCTGTATTTCTATAGTGCATAAACCATAGCCATGCCTTCTCTTTCTGTTGTGTTATAATTTTGTTCTGAATATGATATTTTTCTTCTTGTGAACGCTATCAGGTGATCCAAGTCTCCTACTTCTGGTTGCGCCAAGATAGCTCCAAGTGCTATCGTTGATGCATCTACATGTACATAGAATGTCTTCTCCCAATATTGGTGCAGTGACCATATTTTCCTTCAGGGTATCTAGACCATGTTGGCACTCATCGTTCCATTGATACTTTGTATCCTTCCTTAACAATTTTTCCATTGGCGTTGTAATCTGCGCGTAGCCTTTGATGAATTTCTTGTAATATCCTGTATGTCCTAGCGTTGCTCTTAGTTGGACTTTTTTTGGTGCTGGTAGGTTAACAATGACTACGATTTTGGCCGGATCCACTAACAAACCCTGTTTGTATACTATGTGTCCCAATAGTATCCCAAATGGTGTTCCAAATATGCATTTCTTGATATTCAGTGATATCTGGCATTGTTTACATCGTTCTGACATCAGTCGTAAAACTTCCACATGGTATTTTAGTATCCTATACACTGTCCAATCATCCAGGTATACTTTGAGGAATTGATGGATGAATTCCTTAAAGGCTGTGATGACCACTCTAGAAAATATTGCAGGTGTATTCTTCAGTCTAAACGACATGATTGTATACTGATAAGATACCCATTCTGTCGTGAAGGTGGTCTTGTGTCTATCCTCCTGTGCGATCTTGATCTGATGATATCCTGAGAATCCATCGGTGAATGAGTAGGTTTCGTGACCTCCTACGTTCTCAAGTAATTCATCCGTGAACGGTGTGGGGAATGGGTCGTGTAGGCATGCATCATTCAACTTCCTCAAGTTGACGCATATCCTGATCCCTCTTCCTTGTTTCTTGTCCTGTACTACCATCAGGCTTATCCATTCTGATTCTTCAATTGGTTCGATGATTCCAGCCTCAAGCATCCTGTCGATCTCATCTTTAACTTTCTATTTATATATGGGGTTCAATCTGTATGGTCATTGTTTAATGGGTCTCACATCAGGACTGAGTGGTATCTTCATTTCTCCTAATTCTTCGGATATGCCTTTCATCTCTGTAAAGGTTGTGGAAAAAAGGTCGTTGTATTCACGCAACAATTATGTGATGCTTTCTAGTGTCCGTTCATCCCAGTAATATCCAATGCTGACCATTTTGGGCTGCTCAAAGGTCCCTATGTTAACCTTCTTTATATTGATTGGCGTAGAGATGACCTTTGACTCTAAGGGTGGTCCTTCCACATCTCTCTCACCTTCAACTTCTTCGATCTAAATATCGTGCAGATCATCTTCATCCGGTGCTTCCTCCTGTACGTGGTAGCATGACAATAGATCCTTGACTGTCTGCTTATTTCACTATTGTACCTCTGTAATAGCTTCTACTTCTAGTTCTTTAATGAATATGACATCTCTGATCCGTTTCAGGGCCGCGTCCATGTTGGGGTTCTCATGCTTAAATGAGAAAGTGACTGTAAATTTTTTTTGGAGTGTCGCCCATGTCTTGGTTCCTTTACGCATTTCCTGGTTCGTATACCAATTCGTTGGTATTCCCTATAGAGTATGAATGAAGTGGTGATACCATTCCTCCGGTGGCATCATTTTCCACAGTGTTTTACACGCCTCCAAGTGTTCTGGTTCTGTGCATAGTCCCTCGTATTTCTATTGTTTGTTACCTATCTATTCTACGCCAAACCTTATGCATAGTAATCACTTACATTGGTACTAATCTGTCATAGTCTCTTTTTGTGCACCCCACCATCTTGCGGGTGTAGCCTTTAGTTCTAAATCCAATGCTAGCAATATCTAGTTTTCTAATACTTCGTCTTCATATTGTGTCAATAAAGTTTCCAAATCATTTAACCCGTGAAAACTGGGTGGTTCTCTGATTTCTGTGCCAATCCACTGCGCGGTCTATTCTAGAACACCATCTTGTGGATACTTCATGTAGTCTTTTCTTCTAGTTTTCTAACACGGTGTCTGAGTCTATTGTACATGAAGTAATTCTCCTCCAACTGAGTACCTCGTCGACAGTTGGGTTTATATAGTCTACATCACACACAATTGTTCTGCATAACTGGCATATCTCTTCTAAATCCAGACAAGTGGGTTCTATGAACCTCTCGCTTTATGATGGGTCGAGTGGGGCTATGAACCTGTAGTCCCCTGACTCAAATGCCATTTTTCTGGTTTTTAAGTTAATTATGGCCTAGTTGTCGAATGCCCAATCTAGATCAAGTAGCGTCAGGTAAGGTGTTGTGCCATCTACTATTTAGATGACTTCAAAGTCTTCCTTAGTGCACACACAATCCAAATCTACCATCACTCCTTTCATTCTACCTATGGGTAGGACTCTATGTTGATTTTCTATCTTTAATTGAATACTTGAGTATCCCAATGTAGGTTCTCCCATGTATTTCCATGTAGCTTTAGGTAGTACATTCACTTCAGATCCTAGATCCAGTATAACATCTCCCATATTGAAATCCCCAATGTTAGCATTTAGTCTAAATTGCCTACTTGTTCTTCTTCTTGTATGTAGGTGGTTGACAGTTTTCAATTATGGCTTCTGTTCTGTCTCGCTGCTACATTTTTCTAGGATGTTTCGCAATATTTTGACAGATGAAGGATCACTTAGTATTTTGATGCATGATTGAAAAAAGTCTTTGATAGTACTTACTTGTTCCTTGGGTTTTAGTCTGTTGGTATGGTTCAGTGATGGTGACATTTCATATTACAGAGATTCCTTGCTCTATTGTGCAGTCAACGCAACGTTCTCCTTCTGGAATTTTTGTCGGGCTTCTGTAAAGATATCCTTCTCCTTATACACACTGAACTGCTTCTTGGGGTCATTGTTCTTATTTACCCATTAGTTTTGTGTTGGTTCATGTCGAACTACATCATTTCCTATTTTTGTTCCTCCTTGAGTGACTATGTTGATGTTCCGTCTGTCATCCCTTGCTTTAATTGAAATCCATTGAACATTCTAGTTATTTTGATTCCTTTTTTCTTGGATATTTAACATTATTGTCGGACATTCCTCTGTATCATGGTTTGATGCACGACAATACATACAAGTCACTGGTGGCAGTGGGCACTCCCATGCATAATTTCCTGGTTGTTGGAAATTGTGACATGTGACTGGTCCTCTACCGCGTCTGAAACCTCCTCTGGCTCGTCCTACTCCTCTATAAGCTACGCGATCACCTCACAGCATGTTATATTGTGGTCCCTGATTATACTACACGGTATTGTACTGGGTTTGTGTTGGGTTTTACTGTGGTTGTGCATTATTGTACGGATGCAGTGTAGTATTATACTGCTACTGCGCGGTGTTGTATGGGGCTGGGTCTTGAGTGAACTGTGGTACTACTTTCCCAGTCATCATTTGTTCCTGTACCTTATATGCATCTGATGTTCTTTACTGCATGAACTCCATAGTTCTGCAATATTTGTCGTCATGGCCGACTGACTTGCAAAAGGTGCAATATGAGTTCTTCGGGACTGTTTGGTATTTCTACATCATCGTACAGTGGTAAGGGCTGTGATCTGGTTTCTTGCATATTTCATGGCATAATCCTTCATGTGGTAGTGGGTTTGGCATCCCTGTCGCCATATACTATGTGAATGTTGGGCATTCATTCTTATGGTGTCCTTCTATCCTGCAGGTAGTGCACCAAACATCTTCTCATTTGTCCTTGTTCTTATTTTGGTTCAGCTGAAATGTTAAGTTCTTCATATCCTCCTTCAATTCTTCGATCGTCGGGTCCGTCTGTTGTTACTGATTCTCTTCCAATTGCAAGGCTACCTGCAGAGCCTCTTCCTACATCTAAAACTTCTATTGTTGTAATGGATATTTTAAGTGTGGGAGTAGTGAGTTGAAAAACAGGTGCCGATGCTGCATATCTATCATAAGGTATTTTAAATTTCCTTTTAATCGCTTGAATCTTTGATCAATCTCCCATACCAATTCTCCTGGTTTTTGTCTTATTTCAATCATCTCATTCATGTATTGATCCTCTGAGCTCATCTTCTGGAACTCATTTATCAATAGTTTCTTAATNCGGGGTCTTCCTCAGCACGGGGTCTTCCTCAGCCAAAAACCTCTCAATTTTCGAGTCTAAATCTTCACTTAATTCAATTGTGTTGTTTGTGTTTGCACAAGGTTTGAATTTATTTTGAGCACATCATGAAATCAAACAACCAGCCCTTTTATTCTTGTAATTAACATCGACGTTGCCCTTTGGCTTCTTCCCTGTGGGATTTTTAACAGTTTTAGTGCAACTCTTTGGGTGCGAACCCGGTTGATTGTCCGGTTGAGTAACATCAGGGTAGGTCAAGGGTTCATTGTTAAGGGAAATATCACAGGGTAGGAGTGGTGGAGGAGAGGTGATAGGTTTCACAAGGGTTTCTATGACAATAGGCTTATCAACCTGTCCCAACTCACTGTTGCCAAAGCCATTTCATAAAATAAATGCATCCCAACAATCATTTTGTAATTGCAACTGATGCACAAGGATAATTTTAATTAAACCATGATGGAATAAACTCGAATCAGACCTCTGCTTCTTAAACCGTTTTCCCATCTTATAGAGACTTCTAAGCAGGAAGTAGGGCATATTCAACGGGAAGTCAATGGAACTCATAAGAAATCGCAGATGATACAGGAAAACTAACCCAAATCTTCCTTCACACGTAATGAATTGTTTCACAATAGCAAGTAGATCATGCCACCTAGGTTTTAAGGATGAGACTAGCATACCTTGATCGCAACTAGTAATTTTTCATGAGGTGAACAACAAAGTCTAGGGGACCTCTTCAACTTTTGCATTCTTGAACCATTTTTTCCCGAAAGCTGGTAAACCGGTGGCTTGGCTTAATAACTCATCAGTTACCTCTAGCTGCACGTCACCTATCTTTTTTCTGTAGCCATCTAAGGTCAATGCGAACTCTTGGGCAACTCTCAGATCGAAACCCTTAAACTTTTCAATGAACAAACACCAACCATTCCTTTCTAAATCATCCCTTGTGTTATCATATGATAGCAAGGTTTGGATGCCATTGGGCTTGATCCTTACCACTGGAGCCATGGCGAACAGAAGGGAATCAACACATAACTCACAGGTAGGGTTTGATAAAAAGCCACAGAGCCATAGCCCTGAGCCTCAACAAAACAATGCTATGACAGTTCAAACAATAGGCAGAGGTGTTAATCACCATGTGTGGGAGAAAAATCATGAACCCCGAGACCACGTAGAAGAGTAATGGCATGTTGTACTCTGTATGCCACCTTGGCATTGGGTACGTACTAGGATCAGAATATTTTTAAACCAAAATATGCGCATTTATAGTTTGATCATAAAGGTGAGTGCATCGAATAACAATGGAATAATTCAAAGTTTCATGAATAAAAACTCCATCAATATCAATTAAATATTAACGAATGGAGGTCTTTCACTTGTGCAATCAAGGCATGTTTAGAACCAAGGGGTTATAAACAAGGAGAACAATCATGTTCATAGAAAAAAATATGACAATTCTATAATAAACCACATGAACAGTCTTCCTTTAATAACAAATGAAAACAAAATGTCAATTCTAGCCGCGAGTTTTCATTCTTACAGTCATGAAAAAAAAAATCGAAAATAAGATATGTAAAAAGCGACAAGTGACAAGTCTCAATTAGTGAGAATGCTCATGACGAGTAATGAAAATTTAGAGACCCTGTGTAGGCAGCTTACAAACGATGGTAATTATATCACTACTGCCAACAGGCTGTCATATTCTCCCCCCTCATCCTGCCAGCCCAACTACATGACTTGCCTTAGAATTAAAGTCAGAGAATCAAGCTCTATGATGTTGAAGGAAATGTTTCCGCCTAGAGGCACCTGGACTAGTTTAATGATTTCATCGACCTGTAGGAGGTTGACTAGATAGATGAGAAAATGAGGTTGTTTGCGTAGATCCTTTCAGGATATGTAAGGAAATGGTTCAAATCCCTCTCACCCATGAGCATTCGAGACTTCACCACATTCGAGACGTCTTTCTTGAATAAATGGGGGGACAAGAAAAACCCTTTGCAGTGGCTAACATAGTACAATATTATGAGGAAAGTAGTGGAAGAGATAGTACATTAATTCTCAAACCATTTCTTGAATGTGTATAACTCAATCCATGCAGAATTCAAGCCGCCCCCCGGTGCTATTCATTTGCAGTACGTCGATTCATTCGACAGTGATTTATCCCTGTTGTTGAGAGAAAAAAGATCAACAAGTCTAGACGCTATAATGAGTAACGTTGTCGAAGTCTAAGTAAACATGATGGCATCGGGAAAAATAAAATCGAGGTTTGACCGAGGCGATACGAGACCCCAGGGAGATGTACAACCATCGATTTCGTGGTCCTCGGATGAAAATTTTGACATGATGATGAATACCATGGAGAAGATGATGGAGAGAATGTCCATGGAAAACATACCTGCTTCTCGAGAACAAAACGACCCACAACCCAGGAATCAGAACCTCAGAAGGGGTTAAGTCCCTCAGATCAGAAAAAGGGAACATAAAGAGTAGAGGGATTAAAGTGACCAGCAGACAAGACCTCCATTCTAAAACAACTACGTAGATGAGGATTTCGACCAAACATTCGACGACCAGATGCATTGTTGCGACAATAAAAACCCGCATGTGTTCTTGACAAAGAGCGAGCATGATCGGTACATGAGAAAAAATGAAGACTTCATGTTGGAGACGGAGGATGATATGATAATCGAAACAGATGATGCACCATCTTGGGAGACATAAGAGTTTAGGAAAGGCTATCAAAACACCATCATGAAGTTCCAGAAGAAGTATAACCTCTGGAGCAAAGACGCACCTGCTGAGAATAAAAACTAACCCCATAAGGAAGCCTCTGGTGGACACCCCTTCCACAAGATGACTGAGGTCGGATATCGTGACCAAGTATGTGACAAAGAAGGATAATTCAAAGGAGGAGGTCCCCAAGAAATCTCCAGAGATAGGCCAAGAGACGAGTGGAAAAGAGGTAGAGAAAACCTGTCCCCCTTTCAATTTTGAACATGAGATGGCCAAAATAAAAATCTTTGTCCCGTTCCATGAACTTATTAGAAAGGGAAAGTACCGGGAGAAAATCATTAAAATAGTGAAAATGGGAAGGACCTTCGATACTCTGAATATCCAAGATGATCACCCTGCTATCCTTTTTGGTCTGCACGTTGAAGAGACAAATGATACCAAGGACGTCCCTCCATTCTACGCTAGTCTAAAGGTCCATGACATGACCCTACATAAATCCATGCTAGATTCTGGTGCATCGCACAACCTCATGCCAAAGGTGATCATGGGTGAACTAGGTTTGGATATCACTAGGCCATACAAAGAAATTTTTTCTTTTGATTCGAGGAAGGTCAAGTGTTTGGGCCTTATCAATGAACTAGTTATGTCGTTGACTCAAATCCCTGCTAAGAACATTGTCATGGACGTAGTCATCGTGGACATACCCCCAAATTTTGGAATTCTTATATCAAGTTTATGGGCTGGGAAGTTGAAGGGCACTTTGCAGATGGATATTTCATATGCCACCATCCCTGTTTTTGGCCATGAAAGAAGGTTGTACAGAGAAGTATTGTTGAAATACATGGTAAGCAACAAGACATAGCCAAACAATCATCCTATATATGCCATCGACACTGAGGTGAGTTATTCTATATTCTACAATGACCTGAGTTTCGAAGAGGAAGATCGGACAACCATCATAACAACTGACGATAAAACTGCGCGGGAAACAATAGAGTGCGTTGACCCGAAATACCGCGCAAAAAATGGGTTGTGGAACATGAGTTTTGAAGGCACAGTCAATCGATAAGGAGTTGGGGTTGGTGTATGGGTAATCCCCCCTGAAGAAGACACAAAGTTGTGCTTATACAAGTTCGCGATTGAATGCACTAACAACATGGCCAAGTATGAAGCACTAATATTGGGCTTACAAGTTTTGAAAAAAATGGGCGCGCAGAAGATAGCAGTGCGTGGAGATTTCGAGCTAATCATAAATCAGGTAAAGGGTGTATATCATACCAAACACCCCAGGCTGAGAGTGTACAAAAATTTGGCTTTGGACCTCCTCGAAGGATTTTCAGAGTATGACCTATCTGCTATCCCCAGAGATAAAAATGAGAACGTCGATGCGTTGGCCACCTTGGCCTCATTTTTCAAGATCCCCATCTTCCCAAACAAAAGTTATGAAATCGGGGTCAAGCACAGGCCGAGAGTGCCTAATAATATCAAACATTGGCAAGTGTTTGATGATGACAGATAGGTGGAAAGATTCCTCCTTATGAGTGATCAGTTCACTAATACAAACATTAATGAGGAATATTGTGACAACGAAGATGAGAGTGTGGATGCATGCAGTAACGACGACCCTTTCCAAAACTAGATCACGAGAAGGGACATAATACAACTAAAAAATAATATCATTCCAAAGGGGTTGGTGCCACTGGAAAAGTTGTTTGAAGAGAATGATGTGGCTAAAAACCACAAGATCACTGCAAGCTAAGAGGATGTGGAAGATTGCAACATTGAGACTGAGGGGAACCTGAATATGGTCGGATTATCAAAGACGCTCAGTGCAGAGCTCAAGAAGAACTACATCAATATCATGAAGGATTTCCTGGACGTCTTTGCATGGAGCTATGATCACCTGAGAGTATATGACACGAAAGTGATCCAACATGTTATCTCGCTCAAGGAAGATCAAAAACATTTCAAATAGAAAATGAAACGGATAAATACCCTATTGATATCGCTGGTCGAGGAGGTAAAGAAGATTTTCGACGCTAAAATTATCGTGTCTTTTTTATTCTCAAAATGAGTAGCTAATTTGGTACCTCTAAGAACGAAGAGCGGCGATATAAGACTATGTGTAGAATTCTGAAATTTAAACAAAGTATCTCTCAAGGATCACTACCCCCTTCCTAAAATGGACTACATCCTGCAAAAAGTGGTGGGGTCCCAGAAGATGTCTATGCTTGACGGGTTTTTAGGATATAATCAGATCATGGTCCACCCAGACGATAGAGAGAAACTGACTTTCAAAACTGCATGGGGAATGTTCATGTATGCCAAGATTCCATTCGGCCTGATGAACATCGGAGCCACCTTCCAAAGGGAAATGGACATCGCATTTGATGATGAAAAGGAAAATTTCATCATGATTTATCTGGATGACATCAAAATGTACTCTGCCTCCGACAAACAACATCTCGAGCACTTGAAGAAGCTTTTCCAGAAGTGCAGGAAGTTTTACATATCACTAAATCCAAAGAAATCACATTTTGGGGTGGAAGAAGGGAATATGTTAGGACACATCATCTCAGAGGAAGGCATTAAGATAGACCCCAACAGGGTTTAAGGAATCATGAATATCGGCACCCTTCACAGTAAAAAAGAGGTGCAATCCTTCCTGGGAAAGGTAAACTTCTTGAGGAGATTCATCCCGAACCTGGTGGAAATGATAAAACACATAACTTTCATGCTCAAGAAGGGAAATGAGATCAAATGGAACTCGAAGGCCAAGAATTATTTTGAATATATCAAAGTGGCATTGACTAAAGCTCCTGTGTTGGCCAACCCAGATTTTACGAAAGATTTCGTCATGTTTTCATTCACCTCATAACACATTATTGCCAACGTGCAACGTGTTGTTGCAGAAAGATGAGAAAGGATTTGAAAAACCCATAGCCTATTTCATATGGACACTGTGCGATGCTTCACTAAGGTACAACATTATGGAAAAATAGGCGTACACCTTAGTGAAAGCTTTGAAGGAATTCAGGACATATATATTGCACTCCCATGCCATCGCTTATGTACCCAGTAACTCAGTAAAGGATATCATGAATCAACCTGATCTGAAAGGAAGGAGAGGCAAGTGGATAGAGGCCATGTTGGAATACAATCTTGAGATCAAGCCTACAAAAATAATCAAGGGTCAGGGCCTTGAAAATTTAATGGCACGGTCGGACTGCGATGTTGTAGGAATGAATTTCATCGTTGATCCGTGAGAATGTCCTTAAGAAGAAAAAATTGTATAGTGTTGGTTTACTATTTCTCTTCTCAGGTTGTTTGAGTTATTGACCCAGGGTTCATGTCATTCAGGGTTCCAACAAAGCCTTTAAAACTATCGGCCCTCCTAGTAATCCAGAAGGCAACACAAAACCTGGAAGGAACTGCACAGTCTCACCTGACATAGCTTTAAATGGGTGGTTGTAAGACTCAGGTGTTTATAGCCCAGGACAGAGTAGGGGATAGGGGTTTCTTGATTAAATCCAGGTACTATGATCTGTTAGGTACACTACTTATTCCTTGGATTCACATACGCATATTTCATAGCTTAATTTAAGCAAAGTATAAACATATTCACAATAATGTATTAACTCATTCATCAAGATTAACCATTAATTGTTGAAAGAAAGAAGAGACATGCATACATTCAACATACTAAACAAGTATTACCGTGGTTCACCCCCTCCTGGGCTACGTCCACAAAGATTTGTCTCTTGGCTCTTTTATTATGGAAGTTCTGCATTCATGGCGCCACGCACTTACAATTCTTCACAAAACTGGGTAAGATCTATGCGAGGCGAACTAGATCACACCAGGCTCCATATCCCACAGTCTAATCCTCAGATCTACCTTCCCTTATATATTATTTTCTCAACAACTTACAAAAATGGTTCATACAGCTCAAAACATTAACGAATTAATACGAACTACTAGAAACTACTCTATATGATACTTTTGTATCTATATTTGTACATTTCAGGCTCTTCATCCTTTTACAGAATATTACGAAAAACATAAACCTTCTTACATTAGGTATTTCTCCCATACGTGTGTTGTTCCTCCTCTAGCTATTGCTTTCCTTTTTGCATGCTTTCTTTCATGTGTGCATGTTATTCTTTTGCCAGTTGTTACTTCAGTTTTCTGCACACTTTCTTTCCCACGATCGTGCTATTTTTTTTTACTGTGTGGTGGGTGGTTGACTATCCTTCTATAGTTTTAGCCAGATACCATTGATCATTCCTCTGAGGTCTGCGCCTGCTAGATATCTTAATTGTACAACTCCTCCGTCCGTAACAGATTTTACCTCGTATGGTCCTAGCCAATGCATTATGCACTTTCCTGGGTTCTACAACGATTTACTGTCATAGAGAAATACTATATCTCCTTCCTTGAACGTCTTCCTCTTGATGTGGCGGTCATGCCAAGCTTTGTCTCTTGCTTTCTGTACTTGTTGGTGGAATCCTGACAATATTTGGTCTTCCTCCATCGACAATAACTGATTCATTCTTTCCTGTACTGCGCCTCGTTATGTCATGTGTGTTACAGCTGCTACATGTAGACTGGGTAATAAAAATTCTAATGGCACCACTGCTTCTTGACCATAGACTAGTTTGAATGGTGTGTAGCTTGTCAAGTTTTTGCATGTGGTTCTATATGCCCATAACACTGCTGGTACCTTGAGGTCCCAATCGTCCCTGTTGACGTTACATATCTTTGTAAAGGCATTCTCTAGAATTTTTTTGAAGCCTTCTACCGTGCCATTTGCCCGTGGATGATACGGTGTGACTTTTTGGTGATGAACTTCAAACTCTTCGAGCATCGCTCGGATGGTGTTGTTGATGAAGTGTGCTCCTTGGTTGTGCATCAAAATTCTTGGGCACCCAAATCTAGTAATTAACTATTCAAACAGAAAGTCTGCTCCTGTCTCTATGCTGCAATATTTTACTTGTGCGGATTCCACCCATCTCGATATGTATTGCATCACGGTGATAATATATCTCTCCCCCATTCTTTTGGCTGGTGGGTTAATGGGTCCCACAAAGTCTATCACCCATTTGTCGAATTCCTGAAGTGTCACTTGTGGTCGTAGTGGCATCTCATCCCTTCTGTTGGGTTTGCCTACCCTTTGACAGATATCACATTGCTGACATTACTCTTTCAAGTCTCTGTGGATCATTGGACACCATAATCCTGCACGTAGTACTTTCTGTGTGGTAGCTTTTCCTGCATAATGCCCTCCTGCTATTCCCTCATGGGCTTCTGCTAAAATGATTGGTCATTCATAGTCTAGTACGTATCTCCGTAAGATGTTATCTGTGCCCATCTTGTATAGATGTATCATGATCAATTGATAGTCATTTGTGAGGACTATCAGGTTCTTCTTCTGCATAGTGGTATATTCATGCGGTGCAGTACCTATGCTCAAGTACTAGATGATATCTACAAAGTAATCGTCAACAATCTGTACTGTGAATAGTTGTGCATCTGGAAATTTGTCTTCTAATTTCGTTGGTTCCTCTCCATTTGTGACCCTTGATAGGTGGCCAGGTACTGCATTCAGTTTTCCTAGTTTAACTATTACCTCAAAGTCGAATTCTTGAAATAGAAATAACCATCGATAGATTCTCCCCCCCAACACTGGCTTGTTGACTAGGTATTCCAGGGCTGAGTAATTTGTAAAAATCTTAAAGTGTTTTCCCAATAGGTAATGTCTGTATTTCTATAGTGCATAAACCATAGCCATGCCTTCTCTTTCTGTTGTGTTATAATTTTGTTCTGAATATGATATTTTTCTTCTTGTGAACGCTATCAGGTGATCCAAGTCTCCTACTTCTGGTTGCGCCAAGATAGCTCCAAGTGCTATCGTTGATGCATCTACATGTACATAGAATGTCTTCTCCCAATATTGGTGCAGTGACCATATTTTCCTTCAGGGTATCTAGACCATGTTGGCACTCATCGTTCCATTGATACTTTGTATCCTTCCTTAACAATTTTTCCATTGGCGTTGTAATCTGCGCGTAGCCTTTGATGAATTTCTTGTAATATCCTGTATGTCCTAGCGTTGCTCTTAGTTGGACTTTTTTTGGTGCTGGTAGGTTAACAATGACTACGATTTTGGCCGGATCCACTAACAAACCCTGTTTGTATACTATGTGTCCCAATAGTATCCCAAATGGTGTTCCAAATATGCATTTCTTGATATTCAGTGATATCTGGCATTGTTTACATCGTTCTGACATCAGTCGTAAAACTTCCACATGGTATTTTAGTATCCTATACACTGTCCAATCATCCAGGTATACTTTGAGGAATTGATGGATGAATTCCTTAAAGGCTGTGATGACCACTCTAGAAAATATTGCAGGTGTATTCTTCAGTCTAAACGACATGATTGTATACTGATAAGATACCCATTCTGTCGTGAAGGTGGTCTTGTGTCTATCCTCCTGTGCGATCTTGATCTGATGATATCCTGAGAATCCATCGGTGAATGAGTAGGTTTCGTGACCTCCTACGTTCTCAAGTAATTCATCCGTGAACGGTGTGGGGAATGGGTCGTGTAGGCATGCATCATTCAACTTCCTCAAGTTGACGCATATCCTGATCCCTCTTCCTTGTTTCTTGTCCTGTACTACCATCAGGCTTATCCATTCTGATTCTTCAATTGGTTCGATGATTCCAGCCTCAAGCATCCTGTCGATCTCATCTTTAACTTTCTATTTATATATGGGGTTCAATCTGTATGGTCATTGTTTAATGGGTCTCACATCAGGACTGAGTGGTATCTTCATTTCTCCTAATTCTTCGGATATGCCTTTCATCTCTGTAAAGGTTGTGGAAAAAAGGTCGTTGTATTCACGCAACAATTATGTGATGCTTTCTAGTGTCCGTTCATCCCAGTAATATCCAATGCTGACCATTTTGGGCTGCTCAAAGGTCCCTATGTTAACCTTCTTTATATTGATTGGCGTAGAGATGACCTTTGACTCTAAGGGTGGTCCTTCCACATCTCTCTCACCTTCAACTTCTTCGATCTAAATATCGTGCAGATCATCTTCATCCGGTGCTTCCTCCTGTACGTGGTAGCATGACAATAGATCCTTGACTGTCTGCTTATTTCACTATTGTACCTCTGTAATAGCTTCTACTTCTAGTTCTTTAATGAATATGACATCTCTGATCCGTTTCAGGGCCGCGTCCATGTTGGGGTTCTCATGCTTAAATGAGAAAGTGACTGTAAATTTTTTTTGGAGTGTCGCCCATGTCTTGGTTCCTTTACGCATTTCCTGGTTCGTATACCAATTCGTTGGTATTCCCTATAGAGTATGAATGAAGTGGTGATACCATTCCTCCGGTGGCATCATTTTCCACAGTGTTTTACACGCCTCCAAGTGTTCTGGTTCTGTGCATAGTCCCTCGTATTTCTATTGTTTGTTACCTATCTATTCTACGCCAAACCTTATGCATAGTAATCACTTACATTGGTACTAATCTGTCATAGTCTCTTTTTGTGCACCCCACCATCTTGCGGGTGTAGCCTTTAGTTCTAAATCCAATGCTAGCAATATCTAGTTTTCTAATACTTCGTCTTCATATTGTGTCAATAAAGTTTCCAAATCATTTAACCCGTGAAAACTGGGTGGTTCTCTGATTTCTGTGCCAATCCACTGCGCGGTCTATTCTAGAACACCATCTTGTGGATACTTCATGTAGTCTTTTCTTCTAGTTTTCTAACACGGTGTCTGAGTCTATTGTACATGAAGTAATTCTCCTCCAACTGAGTACCTCGTCGACAGTTGGGTTTATATAGTCTACATCACACACAATTGTTCTGCATAACTGGCATATCTCTTCTAAATCCAGACAAGTGGGTTCTATGAACCTCTCGCTTTATGATGGGTCGAGTGGGGCTATGAACCTGTAGTCCCCTGACTCAAATGCCATTTTTCTGGTTTTTAAGTTAATTATGGCCTAGTTGTCGAATGCCCAATCTAGATCAAGTAGCGTCAGGTAAGGTGTTGTGCCATCTACTATTTAGATGACTTCAAAGTCTTCCTTAGTGCACACACAATCCAAATCTACCATCACTCCTTTCATTCTACCTATGGGTAGGACTCTATGTTGATTTTCTATCTTTAATTGAATACTTGAGTATCCCAATGTAGGTTCTCCCATGTATTTCCATGTAGCTTTAGGTAGTACATTCACTTCAGATCCTAGATCCAGTATAACATCTCCCATATTGAAATCCCCAATGTTAGCATTTAGTCTAAATTGCCTACTTGTTCTTCTTCTTGTATGTAGGTGGTTGACAGTTTTCAATTATGGCTTCTGTTCTGTCTCGCTGCTACATTTTTCTAGGATGTTTCGCAATATTTTGACAGATGAAGGATCACTTAGTATTTTGATGCATGATTGAAAAAAGTCTTTGATAGTACTTACTTGTTCCTTGGGTTTTAGTCTGTTGGTATGGTTCAGTGATGGTGACATTTCATATTACAGAGATTCCTTGCTCTATTGTGCAGTCAACGCAACGTTCTCCTTCTGGAATTTTTGTCGGGCTTCTGTAAAGATATCCTTCTCCTTATACACACTGAACTGCTTCTTGGGGTCATTGTTCTTATTTACCCATTAGTTTTGTGTTGGTTCATGTCGAACTACATCATTTCCTATTTTTGTTCCTCCTTGAGTGACTATGTTGATGTTCCGTCTGTCATCCCTTGCTTTAATTGAAATCCATTGAACATTCTAGTTATTTTGATTCCTTTTTTCTTGGATATTTAACATTATTGTCGGACATTCCTCTGTATCATGGTTTGATGCACGACAATACATACAAGTCACTGGTGGCAGTGGGCACTCCCATGCATAATTTCCTGGTTGTTGGAAATTGTGACATGTGACTGGTCCTCTACCGCGTCTGAAACCTCCTCTGGCTCGTCCTACTCCTCTATAAGCTACGCGATCACCTCACAGCATGTTATATTGTGGTCCCTGATTATACTACACGGTATTGTACTGGGTTTGTGTTGGGTTTTACTGTGGTTGTGCATTATTGTACGGATGCAGTGTAGTATTATACTGCTACTGCGCGGTGTTGTATGGGGCTGGGTCTTGAGTGAACTGTGGTACTACTTTCCCAGTCATCATTTGTTCCTGTACCTTATATGCATCTGATGTTCTTTACTGCATGAACTCCATAGTTCTGCAATATTTGTCGTCATGGCCGACTGACTTGCAAAAGGTGCAATATGAGTTCTTCGGGACTGTTTGGTATTTCTACATCATCGTACAGTGGTAAGGGCTGTGATCTGGTTTCTTGCATATTTCATGGCATAATCCTTCATGTGGTAGTGGGTTTGGCATCCCTGTCGCCATATACTATGTGAATGTTGGGCATTCATTCTTATGGTGTCCTTCTATCCTGCAGGTAGTGCACCAAACATCTTCTCATTTGTCCTTGTTCTTATTTTGGTTCAGCTGAAATGTTAAGTTCTTCATATCCTCCTTCAATTCTTCGATCGTCGGGTCCGTCTGTTGTTACTGATTCTCTTCCAATTGCAAGGCTACCTGCAGAGCCTCTTCCTACATCTAAAACTTCTATTGTTGTAATGGATATTTTAAGTGTGGGAGTAGTGAGTTGAAAAACAGGTGCCGATGCTGCATATCTATCATAAGGTATTTTAAATTTCCTTTTAATCGCTTGAATCTTTGATCAATCTCCCATACCAATTCTCCTGGTTTTTGTCTTATTTCAATCATCTCATTCATGTATTGATCCTCTGAGCTCATCTTCTGGAACTCATTTATCAATAGTTTCTTAATTTCATCTAGTGTCCTTGTCATTCCGGGAACACTGTTCGTTTCTAGACTCATGTACCAGTCTAGTGCGTGGTCTCTTAGCGTGATCGCTAGATGCACGAGTTTGGTGTCTTCATCATTGAATTATTTTTCTTCCCATATCTTTGCGCAAATGAATAGATGCTTCTCAGGGATTTTGCTGCTTCTCCTCAAAACTTTGGTAATCTGATAGCAGGTTTGTGTCCTGCCATTCCAAATACTGGTCTATTCCCTCCTCTGCGCGGTGTAGATACTTGACTAAGGTTGCCTGAACTAGCTCCTCTAGTTGTTTCTCCTTGTGTAGATGTACTTTTTGTTGTCGGACTTCCTCCGAACTTTGGTTGTCTAACCGATGGTGTTCTCTTTGGTGTATTCGTAACACATGGGTTTATGGGTTCCACACTGACATTATTCTGAAATGGATGGCTACCTTCTCCTCCTGTTATTGGGCCTCTTCTTTTCCTCTCATATGTGGCGTGCAGGATTTCCTCAATTTGATCCACAGCCCGAAGATCCTCCACCTCTTCTTCATCACTTGAAAATCCCTCCCTCTCGGGTACGTCTCTCTTCTTGGTATTCACCTTATATTGGTAGGGTGCTCCGCTACGCGTCATTCCTGATGACGCCAAGATCCACCGAAGCTAGTCATCATCCATTAATATCGGGTCCAAGGGTTCCTCCTCTTTATTCTCTTTATCCATTCCTCCTTTCTCTATCAGTGCTTCCCCCCTTCCCCCATGCACGCAGGGAAGTCTAGCTATTTGATTCCATTGTCATTACACCTTTGTTATATAACAATATCTTGATAGAAATATACAGTGATCGAATGTACCTTCCTCTGGGTCCTCGTAGGAACTCTTGATTGGCTGCGCTTTATGACTTGTTGTGTCTACTACAAATTTTGTGATAAACCCTGCTACAATACTATCAAGCCAAAAGTCGACTGCGCGGGTGAATTTGTTGTTCACCTGCTGCAACTGCTGGATCTGTACTAGAGTCCAATCTAGTTGTTGAATCTGGTTCATCACATGGTTATCCTTTAACCTTAAGATCCACTACTGTAGTAGATGCATAAAATCACGGAAAAGGACTTCGTGTAAATCCGTAAATATGTATTTATCCAGGTATTTACGCAATGTGATCTTGGGGTTTCTATTGTCTTTTTGTGAAAACTATGGCTCTTTAATTCTCAACCAACCCTCGATTTCTTCTCTCGTGGGGTTCTAAAGTCTCAACATTCCCTTCTAATGACTCATTTCCCTTTTGTTCCACTCCTCCGATTCTTATTCATTCTATCTCATCTACTCAGTCCTCTCTTGTTCCTCTCAACACAACAATAGAACCATTTGTTGGTTTACTATTTCCCTTCTCGGGTTGTCTGAGTTGTTGACCCAGGGTTCATGTCATTCGGGGTTCCAACAAAGCCTCTAAAACTATCGACCCTCCTGGTAATCTAGAAGGCAACACAACACCCAAAAGGAACTGTGCAGTCTCACCAGAGATAGATTTAAATGGGTGGCTGTAAGACTCAGGTGTTTACAACCTAGGAAAGTGTAGGGGAAAGGGTTTTCTTGATTAAATCCAGGTGCCATGAGATGTAAGGCACACTACTTATTCCTTGGAGTCGCATACACATATTTCATAGCTTAATTTAAGCAAAGTATAAACATATTCACAACAATGTATTAACTCATTCATCAAGCTTAACCATTAATTACTGAAAGAAAGAAGAGACATGCATACATTCAACATACTAAATGAGTATTACCGTGGTTCACCCCCTCCTGGGCTATGCCCACAAATATTTGTCTCTTGGCTCTTTTATTATGGCAGTTCTGCATTCCTGGCACCACGCACTTACAATTCTTCACAAAACTAGGTAAGATCTATGTGAGGCAAACTAGATCACACCAGGCTCCACAACTTGCGGTCAAATCCTTAGATCTACCTTCCCTCATATCTTGTTTGCTCAACAACTTACAAAATTGGTTCATACAGCTCCAAACATTAACGAATTACTACCAACTACTAGCAACTACTCTATATGATACTTTCGTATCCATATTTGCACATTTCGGGCTCTTCAGCCTTTTACAAAATATTACCAAAACCCTAACCCTTCTTACGTTAGGTTTTCTCCCATACACGTGTTGTTCCTCCTCAAATTGTCACTTTCCTTTGTGCACACTTTCTTGCATGCACGCGTGTTGTTCTTTTGTCAGTTGTTACTTTAGTTTTCTGCACGCTTTCTTTCCCACGATCATTCTTCTTTCCCCTTCGTCCTGGTGCCAACACAAAGGCATATCAATAGTTCATTGATTCACCATGGTATGCATACATCATCTATGTGTTGGAGAATCTGCAGGTGTAAGTAAGACTAAGGCCAGATTTCTCAAGCTTAAAGCAATTAAGTTCTGCATCCTAGACAATTCACTCTACTAGAAAAACCCCAGGGGAATATTGATGATCTGTTTTCTAGAAGATGATGCAAAGTGGGCCATACAAGAGTTTCACAAAGGTGACTGCAGAGGACACCACTACTCAAAAAACACTGCGCACAAAATCCTAAGGGCAGGTTACTACTGGCCTACAATCTTCACTGACGTGTATAAGGAGGCATCCAGCTGCCATGAATGTCATATTTTCAATGGGAGAAGAAAGATGCATCTCTTTCCACTAAATCCGATCTCAGTCGAAGCACCTTTCATGGACTGGGGTCTAGATTTCATAGGAGAAATAAATATGTCGTCCTCCGCACAACACAAATGGATACTCATGACCACCACCTATTTCACGAAATGGATAGAGGTGATCCCCATATTTCAAGCTACCGACGAGGTCAACATCCAATTCCTGGAGACAAACATCTTGTCGAGGTTTGGGTGTCCTGTTAATATCAAAACAGATAATGCGACTGCATTCAAGTCTAAGAGGATGGAAAAATTTTGTCAATATTATAACATAACCTTGGGGCATTCTATGGCATACTATCCACAAGGAAACGAGTTAGTAGAATCCTCGAATAAGAACCTGAACAGGATCATCAAAAGACTCTTGCAAGACAGCAAGAGAGCCTGGCATAAAAATATTATCTATGCATTGTGGGCAGATCAGAATACCACCAAGAAGTCTATATCAATGTCGCCTTTCCAAATCGTTTACAGCGTGGATGTGATCTTCCCTACTTCACTGGGACTGCCCGTCAGAAAGTTGTTGCAAGAATAGGAGGCCAAGCCAAATGATGCGCAATGGAGAATAAACCATCTAATTCACACACAGCGAGCAAGGGAACATGTGTATAATTGGTCGCAGCTCCATTAGGAGAAGATAAAAAAATCTTTCGATAAGCGTTCTAAGCAAGAGGATTTCCTATTGGGTGATCTAGTTTTGATATGGGATGCGATAAATGAAGACAAAGGAAAGCACAGAAAGTTCAACCACCTTTGGACAGGTCCATTCAAAATCAACACGTATTGCGAGAACAATGGTTATTTCCTGGAAGGGATAGATGGAGAATGCCTTGGTTGGGGG